>LPNX010345158.1:956132-979806 GCA_001517045.1 Pseudotsuga menziesii
CTACTATGCCATGCAAATATCTATCAACATGTAAACCCTGCTGAAAATGTGATAAAATCACATGTGGACACGCATGCAAAATGGGGGGTAATAGGTAAATATATGAGGTTCCTTCTTTATATAGGTGCCCGTGTTTATCTTGTAGAGGATAGGCCAAGCTTTCTAGGTTAATCAAATGTCTTTGTTTTCTGAACAAGTTCTACTTCTATTTCTTTTAACATGATGTGCTTCTACCACCCATCTTGCTCACATGCCATTTCATATAATACCAGCTTTATCTTAACCAAGTCAATAAAGTTCTACAACACAAGGAAACTGAAAATTTATGCTCTTACATTATTGAAGGAAAATTTCAGACCTGGGAAATGAACAAAAAAACTAACAAGCAAAGCAGTCACAAATGTAGCATGGAACTTGAACTTAACTTGAAAAGTGCGATGGACATGGATAGAATAAACATTGTTTTTCCCATTAATACAACTAACCAACAAAACAGAAATACAGGCCTGTGTTAACTTTCTTCACAAAATTGGAAAATCAGGCCAATGTTTTATCAAGTTAGGAGTGATTTACCAAGTGAAATCACATGCATGGAGAATCCATTGGAAAATGACATACACTGCAGTCCACAGCACAAAATAAGCACCTCGGAACCAAGTGAAGCGCTGTCATCAGAACCAACTCCGCCACCTAAGATTTCTAACAGGTACTGCTTCTAAAAAAATACGAACTTCTTAGCTACTCAATTGTAACCCATGCACTTCTCCAAAAGTAACTCAGTTCAGTGGATACATTATACATACCATGCTGTTGAAAGCAGATTCAATAAGAAGGGAAAAAGCATTCACTGAATGCATACATCCTCTCAACTGCCAAGGAAACATTACAGAGAATACGTCAAGAAGCTTGTCAAAACTTTACTATTTATGTTGTGAACTGATAACAAATTACTTATAAAGAGCATTCAGATGGATCAAGGATTATATAGGAAAACAGAACAAAGAACACTGATAAAACCAGACTAATGACCTTTCCAATTGCATACTGAAGTAATTGTTATACATGATTAACCAACTTATTTTTTAGACAAAATAACTGTGGGACTACCAAGATACAGAAAGATTCCCTTTCTTGGGAATAAAGTTACATCAGGGCATTATCTCCAGGAGTGTAATAGTGGAGGACAGCACACCATGTGCAGACTTACTTTTGTTTTAATCTTAATCAGAAAAATAAGTCATAGAGATTGTGTTTTGTATGCTCTTCAAAGAAACATGAACTTTGAGAGGGCAGTCCAACAAATTATGTATCTTGAAATAAAGAATATAAGCTCTCAAACAAACAACTCAAGTCACTAATATCTTATGCCAAATAGACATCTTGACAAATATTTGAGCAAGCATTCTCTTCCATTTTGTCACTGTAAAAACTTCTTTGGAGAAATATTTTTTAAAGATAGTGTGTTTTCTTTTTTCTTAGAAGATCAACTCCCCACCAAGGTTCAAACCCTTGAGAGACATGTTTCACCCTCCATAGGCCATCTTTCCCATGCAAGTGGTATGTCTTGCCAATGCAAGCAGGCTTTCATGCAAATGGGTCCAGATGCAATTCCTGGGTGAGTTCTGCAGAATAGATTCCTCCCGCAGGTGGGATGTTTTTCCTATGCAAGTAGGGTTTATGTAAATGGAGGCAAATCCAATTCCTAAGTGAATTTGAATTTGGCCGAATAGATTCCTCTTGCAGGTGGAATGTCCTGCCTATGCATTATCATGCAAATCTGTACCAGAAGGCCTGCCCAATACTTATATGTGATCTAGCCCTGTCACTACTAGATGCCTCTCCATTTGGACTGGTGCTTTTCTAGTCTCAAAGGGGTACCCCTAGGGGTTGTCTTCTGTCATTGAGCTAATGTATCTGTGTAAACAATCCAATCAATCAGCATACACAAATCTCACTCTTGATATGCCTATAAGCAATCAAGAGTGAGGGTAAATTCTCAAAAACAATTCAAGTGTTTGAGATCGGATTACTGAGCTAACTATAACAGTGAACAAAAATGATCGAGATGGAGACAATATATGCTTTAAGTGAACAAGAATTCAAAGTAAGTGCGCTAAAACCAACCAAAATCACTGCAATACTATCAAACCAATGTCCAACCAAGAAATTCTACAAGCCAAAGAGAAGGCATAATCTAACCAAATCAATGTATCATTCAAGACACATGGATTGCATCATAGTGACAACACATGACAGGCTTCCATAGCTCCAATAGTATGGAATGATGGAGGTGGATCATTAGAACTGGTGGGTGTGTTATCCACTAAAGTTACACTTAAGTGGATTTCCAGTAAGCCGCCGAAGTCATGAACAAAGTGCCTTGTTTGTTATCAATGCTCAGTAGTTCCATGGTTTCATCAAGACCAATTGTGGTCCTGTTTTTTAATAAAGTGCATGTTCATACCCCATGGGGGTTTTGTAACAAATGTACTAGCATGGAAAACGTTTTGTAAAGGACTTGGCTTCCCAAGACTTATACGTCAAGCCATTCATTCCAAGGTGTTTTTCCCCTTGTTAATTATGAAATGCTGAATAAGCGATGTATAATTTTCGAGTTTTTCACCGCTCCTCCAAAGTTGGAATGGTCGTCTTGGTGGTTAAACCTTGGGAGGTTAGTAAAGTTATTAGTTTTTCTCAAAGGTCTCCACTTGCTTTGAGAAGTCAGGATAATCAATCTGGCCACAATATTCACTAATCCAAGATGAACTATACTTCAAACAAATTTAGAACTAGCAACACATGTTTTCCTTACACAACAATTAGACAATCACATATGACTCAGAAATTTACCCTAGAAACCCCAATGGGGAAAACCAACAAATTGTGGGGCTTTCTACTTTCTTGAGCCCAAAGGAAACAAATAAATATAGAAGAAATACAAAATGAGTTAGATAAACAAGCAGAAGAACCTGAAGGGCCAAAGCCCTAGATCTACAACAGTTGTCGCTGTTGCTCTTGGAAAATGCTCCCCCAGCAGTACACCCTTAGTTGAAGATCTCAACTCAAACTCTATTAGTCACTGAACACTGCACTCTCTATCTAACTCTTTGAAGAATGCTCCCTCAGCTCTCTACTCTGATTTGCTCTTCTTTGAAAGGTGTACTGTGTCGTCAATCACTGAAAATTGTTGCCAACAGTTATACTTGCGTCCTCTCTGGCCAGAAAAACGTCCCATCTATTCTGCACCCAGTGAGCCTCTCACTGATCACTGAAGACCTTTCCTCAATCATTGAAGAAGACCCTCATCTCTTTGGGCCTTCTCGTCCTCCCAGCATGTGTGCAACAACTCCCTCACGTTTCACACGTGTGATGTGTTGCAGCTCACGTCCTCCTCCAGGTGCTCACTTTATTGTTGTTGCTGCTGCTCTTCAGTCTTTGAAGATGCTCAGTGAAGAATCTCTCTCTCGCTGCTCTGGTGATGGATCTCTTCACTCTCTGAGAATCTAACCTCTCATTGCTCTCAAGAATGCGCCCCCAGCTTTCTCAGTTGGTTCGCCCTCCTTTGGTCATCGGTTTCTCACAGCTGCTCTGGTCTCCTGATACACACAAAAGATAATTGACTTATCCACCCTCAGTGTCTTTTTATAAGTCAACTTGAAATTAGGTCACAAAACCCTAATTAGGGTTCCAAAACCCTAATTTCACTTTTGGTGCAAAAAATCAAATTGCATGCAAGCACTTTTGCATGTAACTAGAAAAAGTGACTTGATATACTACATGTCTCCACGATTGGATCCATGGCACATAGTAGAGTGCATCTCACTCTCTACTCCCCCCGCCTGAGTTGATAAGTGCCTCCATGCCATAGGCAATCTGCATGGAGGACATCCTGAGTTACACCATAACTCAACACTCCCTCATAACGAGAGATGTCTGACTATAATTGATGCCTAGATCCAACAACTCCTCAGCTGCAGTAATGTAAGTCCTAACTACCTTTGCTTCTCTCTAATACAAAGTACTATGATCATCCTCCATCCTAGTGGTCTCGGAAGGAGCCTCCCGCTCTCTCTCAGACCACATCATTGATCATGGATTTAGTCTCCCTCTAAGTCTCTGTTGTATCCAACCTCTGAAGCTATCATCAAGCCGATCAACTTAAGGGTGCCTCACCTCCCTGCCTTGAGATGATTCAACTCGCTCCTGAGCTAAATCCATCTCATACCAACTCAGTCTTTGGCTGGTACTTGAATGAGCATCTCGATCATATGTTTGCCCAGTGGACTGACTATCCAAAGGCACATCCAAACTGGGAGTTTCTTGCTCCAACTCCATCTCAGAGTCTGACGAGGACCCTGACAACCACCGAGTTGTTCCTAAAGTAGGTCTTCCTCATACCACATATTCTCCACCAATCCTGTGGCCCATCATCACTGGGTCAGCTCCCATAAGATAAGTAAATATCGACTTCCTTTGAAACACTACAGAGAAACCTGCATCATCCAAAGATGATATTGATAGTATGCTCACTCTCAATCCTGGAGTGTAAAGAACTCTATGTACCTCCAAGAGTTCCCCATAATCTAGAAGGAACCTAACCCTTCATACTCCTCGGATCACATGCTCTATGTCATCATAATCTCTGAAGGTCTACTCAGGAGTATCCTGAAGAAATATGAATGCTTCTCGCATTCCAGTCATATGACTGCAGTGCTTACGGTCTGTTACCTACTAAGTCATACTTAGTCGGTATTATCAAGTGAGTCGAGTGATGAGAACATACACTTGTTCACCTTTCAGAATTCAGAAGTCATTCAAGCTTTGTCTGCGAACTTGTTGTTATTTTTTTTGTAAACACATGTGCATACCCCCTTGGGGAAATTGTAAAAAATGTCATAGCATTTAATTTTTTATAAATGGCTCGGCTTCTCGGACTTAGGCATCAAGCCGACTAGCCCAGAGTGTTTTTTCCCTTTGTTATTTTGGTTGTTGAACAAATGACTAATAATTTCTGAGTTTTTCACTCACACCTCCAAAGTTGGAGTAGTTGTCTTGGTGTTTCGGCCTAAGGAGGTTATTAGAGCCTTCGTTTCAGTGTTTTTCAGCATGTTAGGCATTGATTTTGAGTCGTATGGACATGTGCTAGGTCCCCCTGGAGTTTCGTCAGTTTCCGAGTAAATAAAACTTTTCCGCAAAATTAGGCCATTTTTTTAATGGTTTAATTAGAAAAATTCAAAATGTAATAAAAGTCAGATACATAGTCCATTTCTGACGTGGGGACACTCGTTTTCACACCCGGAGCATCCACTTTACCCCCAGGACCACTTTCCACTTCAGTCGGGCAGTCGAAACACCACGTGAGGCGTTATTTAGCTAAAGATGCATCAGAAGAGCATTTTAATGCTAAATTTCGACAAATTGGCACCAAAGTCAAAGTTTGAAAAAGGTGAAAATTAAAATAATAATTAAACGGGTGACATGGCATGGGTCCCCCTAAGCCTCACGTTCCTTCTCAACTTAAGTTTATGTTATAAACTCTTTTTTAAACTATTGTAAAAGTGTGCAGAATCGCATGAGAGGAGTGGGTGACGTGAGCTCCACGCTAGTCATGGAAGCAAGCGAATGGGGAGAGTGGGTGGACCCCTCCCTCCTCACTTTTAAGGCTTGTTTAATTAAAACTTTAATTTATACCTTGGATGGGTTTGGGTTTTAAATAAGTGCATGCATGAGAGTGGGAGTTTGACGTGAGACTCCACGTGAAGAGAATGCTAGCGAATAGTGGACCCACCCTCACTCCTAAACTTGGGATTATACCTTAGTTATTTTTGGAGCTAGCAAATCATGAAGATTGGATGACATCAAACTCCTTCACCAACCTTCATGCAAATCACACGTGGGGAGAGATGGACGTTGAATTTATTTGGTGATTTGGCAATCAGCTTGGTGTGTTGGCAAGTAGTTATGAGTTAACTAAGAGAGGTGTCAATCACCTTTGCAGTTCAACTCAGTCCCTCTTCAGTTTGACTCAGTTAAGCTCAGTGTGACTTCAAGTGTGTCTTCAGTGTTGGTAGACCCTCAGGGGCTTTTGCTCTGACTATAAATAAAGCATCCTTTCTCTCTTCCAAGCTAGCTCGAGTTGGATAGAGAATTGGTCTTGGCTGTTGTAATACTGTGATTATTTTTGTTGCTTAGAATAAAAGAAAGCTTTGGAGGCAAGATGGTGTCATGTTATTAGGTGTGGATGAGCATTGCCATGTTTCACTGAAGTAACCTGTATCTGTGTTCATAACTTGCTTATTTTGATATTGTGGATCCAGTGCTAAAAGATTGTTAATAAGTTTATTATGATCTTGGTAGGAAAGGAATTTGTTAATAAGTTTATTGGCTATCTCATTTTCTTTTATGCATGTCTAGAGATCTAGATTTAACATGCTTTATAAGATTATATGCATGCTATTCTAATATATCTGTTTATGTATTAACCGAATCTCACAAGCATCTTGGCAAGCCGTTGGATTAGTTGCAGGTTCCTAGCTTGGAGAGGGCGTTGATCTAGTTGGCTTCCTCACATTCTCCAAACTTTCTCAAAGGCATAGTCCCTCGACATTCCACCGGAAAGCTCCACGGTTGATCATTCGGGCACCAAACCACCTCTTCACTCTTTCTCCTTTTTTATCAACACTTCCTTGGCTACTTGGCTTTTATATTTTAGATCTATTGTTTCAAAGCTGATATCTTTCTAGATCTGAACATATAGGAGTTGCATGCATAGATTTAGTTTCAATTAAGAAAAAAATTCAAGTCCTTTCTCTTTAAAAACTACATCTAGCAGTAAAAGTCTTTCATTTTTTATAAGCAATTCTAAGCCAAATCAAAAGCTTGTTTAAAGTGAATAGTCTTTCTTTATTAAAAGTTAAATCTAGCATCTAAAGTGCACATTGCATTGGCTGCCCAATAGGAAGCCAATATCCAAGGAAAGTTTTTTTTTTACTTTTAACTGAGAATTTTTTTTCGGTAATTTTTTGCCTTGTCCAAAGATACTTCTAAAGTGTTTTTGGGCACTTTTTATTAAACTTTGCTTGCTGGTTTTTAGCAGGTCTGTTTAAAAAGAAGAGGATACGCTACTCAAAAACCAGTTTCTGGGCCATTTGGAGCTTCCAGGAGGCTTCCCCCTTAGCGGGGCTTTTTTTTCTTATATTTTGTAAGCCTTTGGATCCTAGATAACAAGGACCAAAGGGAATTTCTGCTAAAACATTGTAATCAAGTAATAAAAAGCAAGTTTGAGTAGGCTCTTTCAAGCCAACTCCCCATACCCCCATGGGGGATTCTGCATTTTTTGTGATTTTGTGATTTTTTCAGTTTTTTCTAGTTTAGTTGTTTTTAGTAGCATTGTATAGTTTGAATCATAAGCATTTCAATATCTTTTACAAATTCAAAGTAATCATACTACTTACCCCACGACTTCCTGATTGACCCGAAAGGGGAAAGAGATGCATGGTAGGACTAATTAGACAATCCGTGAGTTGTGTTTTGTATTTTTCTGTTATCTAAAATCAACCCCTCCTCGCTTTCCCGATTGAGGTCCATTTGGACTGAAAGAGATTCCTGGAGGTTTTTTTTTAACAAGAACACAAGTTTAAAATCCTTAAAAAATTACCAAGACTCCTTCCCTGTATGCTCTACACCGCTACAGCTTGTCTGATCAGTTAGTTGTATCAGAAAGGGATACGAGTTACTAGATTTAATAGGAAAATCCACACAAGTGATTTTCTTGAGAACTCGGGAGGTTGCAAAGGGTAATACTAAAGAGTCAGGGGGCTACTCCAAGCAGGTTCATCCTCGCCCCGTTGGACACTTGGTGTTATCGCTTTAGCACTCAGTTCAAAGGGACTTGACTTGTTGGGCCAAACCCACAATTAACCCACACCCTTAATTACTCATTAATAATTTTAAAACTGACCAACAAGACAACTGCAATACTTACACAACACAACAACACTCCACTTTTACACACAGTCCATATTCATCGGCACTGGTTTGTTTTACTTTCAATGCTTAAATCAATTATTAAAAAATGTCGTGAATGATGCTTACATTGTCATATGTTGTTGATGTGATCTCTTTCTTGCAATAGTCCGTTGAGTTAGTTTATCAATTTCATATTAACTCCTAGATTTAGTCTTTTCTTTCATAGACTAAAAACCATAGATTTTATTTTAATATGGTCTACCCCCCTTGGCTTCATTAGGAGTTGGCCTAAACGGAAGAGTCAAGAACAAGGGAACAGCCTTTACTCGAGACTTGCCCCCAAGGACACACCGAGTGGCTTGAAGATTTCTGCCACGTCCCCCCAGGTGTGTGAAAAGCGGAAACATTTTCTGGCATCGTTGCTGGGGATAAATCTTTTTATTCCCGAGTACGACTTAACTTAACTTTTTGTTTCTAAAAATATAAAAAAGATAAAAATTTTGATAGATCTTGTCTTTAAAATTTTAAATTAAAACTCGATCCATCTGGCGACTCCACTGTTTAATATCCCTCCAAGGTATTCTACCCGAAGGAACTTCGAAGGAGTATTTGATCTCATCCCTAAGCCTGAAAGGGCTTATAGAAGGAGATTAAATAGATAGACTTCTCGTAGAATCCTTAAAGATTTAGGGTCCCAATCCCTCTCAGATATCCATCATTTATTTGTAGAGAGTCATATCCATCAACCTCAAGAAATGACGGATTTCTTCAAACCCCTTGACTTTTCTCAGATAGTAGGTGCTCCCCATGTCATTCTAAATGGTGCTATCAAGAAGCTCCCCACATTTCAGTGCAACAATGGCATCACCGCCAAGTCTCACCTTTAGAAGTTTGAACTTGCTCTTGGTTAGTTATTGCAATGATGTTGCCCATGACCATGACGACGTCAAAATGAAGCTCTTTGCTTTATCCTTAGAAGATGATGTTGGAGAATGGTACCTCGACTTGGCTGATAATTCATACAAAACTCTTAGTGAATTCCGAGATGGTTTTAGGAAGAAATGGGGAGAGAAAAAGGAACCAAGAAATCAGCTTGCTGCCCTTCATAACATAAAAAACATGGAAATGAAACCATGGATGAATTTAATACAAAATTCAAGCGCATTGTTTTTGATCTTCATAAAGACATTAAGCCAAATGATGCTGCGATCCTCATCTATTATATTGAAGCATTCACTGGAGATTTGAGGTATCAATTAAGAGATAAAGAACCTGCTGATCTAAAGACTGCCCAGGTATTGGCCGAGAAAATTGAAAAGAACATGCAATCATCGGGTAAGTCCAACATACTAGGGTACACTAGAGGAAACACTTCCTACAACAAAGAATCTAAGGGAAAGGCTTTTGAATCAGAGGATAAGGAAACATCTAAAGATCCTACGAAGGAAATGGCTGAAATGATGAAAACCTAGGTAACTAATCAAAACCAACAAATGGCCAATCATGTTGCTCAGCTAAATCATATTCAGAATACGTTGGTTATGATGGAAAGAAATCATGTTTCTCATGCACCAAGGAACTTTTAGCCAAAGCCTAACCAGATGTATCAAAAGAAAACTCAAGAACCTAGGATTCCAAACCAGTTGGATTCAGTTAACCTAGTAGAGGATGCAATTCCATTTTGCAGGCCTTGTTCTCAGTTTCACCAGGAAAGTACTTGTTACATTGCAAACCAAGTAATGGAACATGGACTCCCTAAAATCAGTAGTCAGGATACACCATCAAGCGAGCCTGAGTTCTTGAACATGGTAGGCTGAACCTACCCTTTGACATACCAACATTGGCAACAGGCCGTAGATTATAGTTTGGAAAAGGATTTCATCTCTCAGACTTAAGGTGAAATGCCTTCCCAGGAAAAAATATTAGAAATGACGAATGCTAGATACAAAAGAGCTACCTATCAGAGAAAGGAGAAGTCTACACCAACTAAACAGTACAAGCCTAAGGTAACAATTCCTCCTGTTATAAACCCTCTAGTTGTTGTAGAATAGAAGATTGACATGGGACAATGGTTGAATGATGTTAAAATTTCAGCTTATGTTGCTGATATCCTTCAAATTCTTGGCCAAAAAGAAAAACTGATGAAATTTTTAGAAAGTAGTCATAATATTATCAACGAAACTGCTCCTCGAAGTAATAATGGCGTCCTTGAAGATTTTCCTTCTGTCCTTGAAGATATGCCTATAGTCCTTCATAGTGTTGATCCAAAAAGAGAGGACCACTCGCCTTTTTATGTCTCTCTTTTAGTTGATGATCTTCTCCTTCATAACTGCATGTTAGATTCAGGTGCTTCATCAAATGTAATTACAGGGAAGGTAATGGAACAGTTAAACCTAAGGATCACACGGCCCTACCACAATGTTTGGGCAATGGATGCAAGAGAAGTTGAAATGGTAGGGATAATTTTAAACCTGCATGTAAAGTTGGCCAAGTATCCTGACATTGATATGGCAATGGATGTTGTTGTAATCGATGTACCAGATAACTGGGGAATGCTTTTGTCCAAAAAGTGGGCTGCAACTCTAGGTGGACACATCCAAATGGATTGGACATACGCAACCATACCTGCATCAGAAAACACTAGGGTTATACTTCATAGAGAAAAGGAAAGAAAGCGGCATGTAGAGAATCCTAAGAAGCCTGGAAATGAATTTGAGCATTGCACTGACAACTTTGGAAACTATGCCATCTTGTCCAACTTCATGGCCCCTATTAAAGAAAATATCAAAAATGAAAAGATAGATGAAGTTTGGAAAATGTACTTTGATGGAGCTTATTCCAAAGCTGGAAAGGGTGCAGGCATAGTTATCATTTCACCTTCTAATAAAATCTACGACTTTTCTTTTAGATTGGAGTTTGAAGCATCAAACAATGTGGCTGAGTATGAGGCATTGTTTCTAGGATTAGAAACCGTTAAAGACATGGGCATAAAAATGTTAAACATAAAAGGTGATTTAGACTTAGTCATCCTCTAGCTTAAGAATCAGTATCAGTGTAAAAGTGATAGACTAAGGAAGTATAGGAATGCTATATGGGATACCATGGACTGGTTTGATGCACTCAAACTTCAGAAAATCCCTAGAGAAATGAATGGTTTAGCAGATAAGTTGGCAGTAGCAGTATCCACCCTTCAACCTTTAGATGAGATGATTAGTGAGAATGGAAAAATGGAAATCAATTTCAGGCCATCAATTCCTGATAATGTAGATAACTGGCAGGTATTTCATGATGATAAACATCTCTTAAGGTTCATCCATAATCTCCACGAGTTTGAAGGTTGCAAGATCAGTTATCAGCAAGAGGGTAAAGAATATCAAGAGGATGAGGATAATTTGAGAAATCACATTCTGAGTAGCCTTATAGCTTTTGAAAAGTTGTTTGACAGAGAGGATCGTCATAAAAATAAAAAAGAGTCAATAAAACTTGGGGATTATATGGAAATAAATATAGGTACAGACAAGGACCCCAAGTTAATAAAAATTGGAAAAGGTACTTCGGAAAAGGAAAGGAATAGTTTAATCAATCTAATCAAAGAATATAGAGATGTGTTGGCATTTAGTTATGATGAACTTAAAGCTTATCGGAAAGATGTGTTTCAACAAACCATTCCCCTCACAGAAGAAGCCAAAGAGGTCAAACCTTTTCGACAAAAACTGAAGCGAATAAATCCTAAGTTGGCCCCCATTGTTCAGAAGGAACTTCAGAAAATGTTAGCAGCAGAGATAATAGCACCTACAAGACATTCATCATGGTGCTCCAACTTAGTTGTTATTAGAAAGAAGAATGGGTCAATTAGAATATGTATAGATTTCAGGAATCTAAACATAACTTGCTTAAAGGATAATTACCCATTGCCCGACATAGAAACATTACTTCAAAGAATAACTAGTTCAGGAATGATGTCCATGTCAGATGGTTTTTCTGGATATAACCAAGTGTTAGTAATTAAAGAAGATCAACATAAAACAACGTTTACCACACCTTGGGGCACTTACAAGTTTTTAAGAATGCCTTTCAGCTTATTAAATGCAGGTGCCACTTTCCAGAGAGCCATGGACTTTTCCTTCAAAGAACTCATAGGAAAAGTGATCGAAATCTATCAAGATGACTTAACTGTTTTTTCGAAAGAAAGATTTGACCATGTAAGTCATCCCAAGCAGGTATTTATGAGATGTCGTAAATATGGCATTTCCTTCAATCCTTCCAAGTCAATCTTTGGGGTTGACGAAGGCAGGTTGTTGGGACACATCATCTCCAAGGATGGGGTCAAGATTGATCCTGAACAAGTAGAAGCCATTAAGAAGGTCGCCTTGCCTCAGAATTTAAAAGCTCTCCACTCTTTCAACGGTTAGATAAATTTCATAAAGAGATTCATCCCAAATTTAGCAACTAATGAAACCTCTACAAAAATTATTAAAGAAAGATGCTAAATTTGTGTGGACAGATGAAAGGAAGGATGCTTTCAGAAGTATCAAAGATGCTATATCCAGATCACCTGTTTTAATCAGTCCGGATTATTCAAGGAGTTTCGGATTTTCTCTTTCGCTCGGAAGACACCATTGCTGGTGTTTTGCTTCAGAAAAATAGTGAAGGACAAGAGCAACCTATAGCCTTTATGAGTAGGGCCTTGCAAAATTCAGAATTGAAGTACACTTCCATGGAAAAGCAAGCTTATGCGCTAGTCAAGTCCCTTAAACATTTTAGAACTTATGTCAGATACTCTAAGATCATTGGGTATGTGCCCCATGCAGCTGTCAAAGACATCATGTCTTAGCATGATTGTCTAGGCATCAGGGGTAAATGGGTCTCAAAGATTCAAGAATATGACTTAGAGATAAAACCCACTAAATTGATTAAGGGACAAGAGCTTGCAAAGATGTTAACTCAAGGGAATGAGAAAGATTTAGGAATGATTTGTCAGAACAATAATCCAGAACAAAGTGTATCAGACGAGTTTTAGAGATTAGAGCAGCATCCTTGGTGTTTAGACATCATCTTTTTCCTTCGTAACCTTGCATGCCCTGATCACCTACTTGGCCATAAACACAAAGCATTCAAGTTAAAAGCAACTAAGTATTGTTTAACAAATAATGGTCTAGGTTGGAGAAACCCGGATGACTTAATACTTAGATGTGTTGATGAACCTGAGTCCAAGAGACTCACAGTTGAGTTCCATGCAGGATTTTGTGGCGGACATTTTGCAGCAAGAACAATCGCCCACAAAATCCTTAGAGTAGGTTACTATTGGCCAAACCTCTTTTCAGATGTGCATAAGTTTGTCAGAAGTTGCCCTCAGTGTCAGTTGTTCACCGAGAAGCAAAAGATGAAAGCTTTGCCCTTAAAACCAATAGTAGTCCAAGCCCCTTTCCAACAGTCGTGGCTTGATTCCATCGGTAAGTTCAAAGACAATTCAAGCAATGGTTATTCTTGGATACTTACCTCCACAAATTATTTCACCAAGTGAGTAGAGGCAATACCCACCAAGAAGGCAACCGATGCTATAGTCACGGATTTCCTAGAAGATAGGATTATCACAAGATTTGGTGTGCCAGCCAAAATTATCACAGATAATGGCCCATGTTTCAGTTCTTCAGAAATGTCATCTTTTTGCTTCAAATATGGCATTGTCTTATCGCATTCATCCAACTATTATCCTCAAGGAAATGGTCTAGCTGATTCAAGTAATAAAAACTTAATGACTATAATCAAGAAAACAGTTAGTGATAATAAGAAAGCATGGGATAGCAAGATTAAATATGCATTATGGGCTGATCGGATTACCAAAGAGAGTTCAACTGGGAAGACTCCTTTCGAACTTGTTTATGGCCTACATGTCACCTTACCAATCCATTTAAAGCTTCCAGTGTATCAGCTTCTTCATAACTTTAGCTCAGATCAGGATGCCATTCAAAACAGAGTTAACCAATTGATTGAGTTAGATGAGAACAAAAGGAAGTCCCTTGACCAAAGTATCAGAAATTCAGATAAAATCAAGAGGACCCTTCATAAATCTACCAGACCTGGATCCTTTCAACTAGGCGACGCAGTTTTATTATGGGACAAACGGAGGGAAAAACCGGGAAAACATGGAAAGTTTGACAGCCTATGGATGGGACCTTATATCATTGACGAAGTAGCAAGCGCTAATTCTTTCTATCTAAATGACCTGGAAGGGGAAAGATTAACCCTTCCAGTGAATGGCCTTCTGCTCAAGATGTTCTTCACCGGGACGGTTTGATGCTTTTATTGGCATCGGTGGTATCACGGCCTATTTCTAAACTTATCCTTGCATGTATTTTATTTTTGTATCATATTTTTGTATTATAGATGTTGTATCATAGTACTAACTTTGAAGGTTTTGTTGTATATTAGTGTTGTAAAATAGTTTTTCTTTTTGTACATTGTATACTAACTTTGTGCAATAGCTTAGTTTCCTAGCTGGTTTCCTTTTATATATGTGTTACTGATGGATTTTAGTTTTCGTGCAGGACCTAGAGATTCCGGAGTTCTCACATCCTTTTCTTTGATCAAAGGATCATTCAGAGCACGTGTCCCTAGATGGAGCCATAGGTTACCTACTAAGTCATACTTAGTCGGTATGATCAAGTGAGCTGGGTGATGAGAACATACACTTGTTCACCTTTCAGAATTCATAACTTATTCATGCTTTGTCTGGGAACATGTTGTTATTTTGTTTGTAAACACATGTTCATACCCCCTTGGGGAAATTGTAAAAAATGTCCTAGCATTTAATTTTTTATAAAAGGCTCGGCTTCCCAGACTTAGGAATCAAGCCAACTAGCCCAGAGTGTTTTTCCCTCGGTTATTTAGTTGTTGAACAAACAACTAATAATTTCTGAGTTTTCACTCACACCTCCAAAGTTGGGGTAGTTGTCTTGGTGTTTCGGCCTTCCGAGGTTATTAGATCCTTTGTGTCAGTGTTTTTCAGTGTGCTAGGCATTGATTTTGAGTCGTATGGACATGTGCTAGGTCCCCCTAGAGTTTCGTCGGTTTCCGAGAAAATAAAAATTTTCCACAAACTTAGGCCATTTTTTAATAGTTTAATTAAAAAAATTCAAAATGTAATAAAAGTCAGATACAAAGTTGGTTTCCGACGTGGGGACACTCATTTTCACACTCGGAGCGTCCACTTTAACCCAGGGACCACTTTCCACTTCAATCGGGCAGCTGAAACACAACGTGAGGCCTTATTTAGCTAAAGATGCATCAGAAGAGCATTTTAATGCTAAATTTTGATAAATTGGCACCAAAGTCAAAGTTTGAAAAAGGTGAAAAATTAAAATAATAATTAAAGGGGTGACATGGCATGGGTCCCCCTAAGCCTCACCTTCCTTCTCAACTTAAGTTTATGTTATAAAATTTGTTTTAAACTATTGGAAAAGTGTGGAGAATCGCATGAGGGGAGTGGGTGACGTGAGCTCCACGCTAGTCATGGAAGCTAGTAAATGGGGAGAGTGGGTGGACCCCTCCCCCCTCACTTTTAAGGCTTGTTTAATTAAAACTTTAATTTATAACTTGGAAGGGTTTGGGTTTTAAATAAGCACATGCATGAGAGTGGGAGTATGACGTGAGACTCCACATGAAGAGAATGCTAGCGAGTAGTGGACCCACCCTCACTCCTAAACTTGGGATTATACCTTAGTTATTTTTGGAGCTAGCGAATCATGAAGATTGGATTATACTTTGCATGGACTATCCACTAAACGAAATCTTGCAACGTATTAACCTTGTAACAACTTAAGACTTGGGGTTTAAGTATTTGGGGTGGCGAAAATATCATATGGTTGAACCATATGTTAAAGGGTTTAATCCTTGCATGGGAAATGGAATCCATTGTTATTGCCACGAAACGTAACTATGGAAGAGTGGGTTTGGTATTTGGTAATGGACACTAGTTGGTGCCATTAATGCTCCTTGGTTTTCGTGGCAACCCCAAGCTTAAAGCTTGGTTCACGATGGTCTTGGCATTTCGTTCGGGTCTGTTGAGGTATGTGGTCTCGGCTCTGTGTTGTGAAGGAGGAAACGTTTAGAACGATGAAGGTAAGCTTCATTTTGGCTTTAAGGCAGCATTAAACGTTTGGTTCATGGCTCCTTCGTTGCATACTTCTCAACCATGTCGTTTTTGGTTGTGATTGCAGGTTACAGGGTAAACAAAGGTGGGGTGGCTCCATACTTCGCTGTCGGCTCAAGTGTGATGCAAAATGGCCACGGTAAGCCTGCTTCACAAGCAAAACTTGCCACTTCTCAGCATTGGGGTATAACTGGGTTATATCGTTGCTACTGGGGTTTTACTGTGGACACTCAATTCGCCTTCGGGACTATGTAACAGACTTGGCTTTTTAATGTATTAGTGTGGCGTTTTTTTTATGGCCGTGGAGTAAAACTTACACTCTCACTGGGTCTATGTTTGTTTCAATTTTGGTTATGTAATTTGTAAAAATAGATTTGGGGCTTTTAAGCCATGGGTTGCACCATTGCTTGCAATGGTGCCATAGCCCATTGGCACGCTTGTGTAAACCTCATTTTGGTTTTTAATGGTGACCATGTAGACAGACTTTGGAAAATACTGTGTAAATAGATATACGGGTTTTATATACTTGTAATGGTTATTACAAAATGTTGTGGGTGTTGATGAATTTATACTGCGCTATTCGTTTGTTACGGTGGGTTTATAAGTGGCATTTCGCCTTAGTTGATGGTCTGTGTAGAATGATGTTATTTGGATCTTTACTGTAAATACTTGACAGCGTGGGTAAAGGCCATGCCGTAGGTGGCATGAGCCTTTCCCATAATGGCTGCGATAACCCAAATGGATGTCATTACTCTTTATACTTCGTTGATCAGCGTGTGAGGTGAAATCGTTAGGTTATTTCAGACCTACTATTATTGTTCACTTAGTCTTTATATACTCTAATGACATATTCCATTTGTCAGTAGAGACATGTTATAGATTTAAATAGACTAATCTTAGAAGTAGGTTCTAAATACATTTAGGTATAACTTACAATCTATATAACCTAAGGTACTATTTATAAACTGAACTACTATGTATAAATATAAACATATATAGACATCAAACTTAAACAAATCAAAATACTATCCATAAGAATTCTACATTAAGATCTAAGATAAATAAACCATTAAAAGACCTTTCAAGATCTGTACTTTAAATACCTGCTAAATAGTAAAACATTCCATTTAAAAGTACATCATCATAAATAAACGAACATAGTAATCATTGTGACTATCCATTTGGTCCAAGATCAAATCTCTGTTCACATATATATAAAATCCACAATCCTAACTAAACCATATCATAATCACCTGCATAAATCTTTTAAAGGACCCTCGTAACTATTGCTTATAATTACATCAGGTAAAACATTTAAAAACAAATTATAAAGAACTCTGTAATTATCAACAGAGGTCACAACTTCAAACCCTGTGGGTATTCAAACCCAAGTTGTAGAACTCAATCAACAACCACATCATATATGCTTAACATTAACCAAATACATAACTCAACAGACATTCCATATAACGAATTAAACATTATATCATACACAAGAATCGATTCATGTATTAAAAATATCAAAATCTTATTACAAACCACAATAATTACAATGGGAACAGGAATCGAATGCTGTGGACATACAAGCCCAACTCTCATCTATAAATTATAAATACAACTCATACATGACCCATGAACAAGATTCAAACCCTGTGGGTATTGTTTACCAAGGCCACGCTATACATCCAGCGTATGCGGGCTTCATTAATAAACTCACTAATTATTGTTAAATTTTCATATGCTAAGCTAGATCATTAGTATTTCATTTCATTTTCATAACAAAAGCATATAAACAGGATCACTGAAAGATAGACAAGCACAACCATACAAAAGGAACACAAAGATTTATCCTGGGAAAATCCTAAAGGGAAAAACCCAGCAAAAGCTTCCTCAATATAGATGCCCCAAAAAGATAAAAGGTAAAACCAACAAGGAGATCAAAAACCTGATCTTCCTCCTTCTCCAGCTACTTCTCTCCTCCACAAGTGCGCTACTGAAGTGAGTGTGTGTGTTCCAAATGAGGAGCACTACATCTCTATTTATATTCATCCGTTCACTTAAGTTAACTCATCTGTCATGTAGGCTTGAGTTAATCATGTAGGCTCGAGTTACACATGTAGGCTCAAGTAACTACACTGGGGTGTTAATGACCCACCTTTACAATTAGAGGGGACTGCCTTATGACTCTTATTAGTTCTTTCGATTAGGAGCATCGGGGTACAAAGTAATACAAGTGGTTCTCCCGGTAGGACCATCGGGGACCACAAAGAAATACATATAGAATATTCTTCGAAGTTACAATATTTCAACACTCCCCCTTAATGAGAAAGGTATTCTATAACAACATCAACAACAACAATAATAGGAGAGAGATAGAGGACATCATCAACATCATCAAAGTGATACATCTATAAATCATTGGAAGCTTTTCAACATCATGTAGTCTTCATCTTCAATCTTTAGTCTTCAGCATCATCAGTACTTTGACCGCTTCGATCAGCAACATCTTCAGCATCTTGACTCTTCAATCAGCAGCAACATCTTCAGCACTATGACCTTTCGATCAGCAACATCATCTTCAGCACTTTGACCTTTCGATCAGCAACATCATCTACAGCACTTTGACCTTTCGATCAGCAACATCATCTTCAACACTTTGACCTTTCGATTAGCAACATCATCTTCAACAGTTTGACCTTTCGATCAGCAACATCTTCTTCAGCACTTTGGCTTTTCGATCAGCAACAACATCATCATCATACTCTGATCTTTCGATCAGAAACATCATCATGAAAACATCATCAAAACATCAACATCATCATCATCAAAATATCAGCATCAAAATATCATCATCATCATACTCTGATCTTTCAATCAAAATCATCTTTATCATCAGCCTCTGATCTTTCAATCAGAAACATCATCAACCAAACATCATCATACTCTAACATCAACTCATCATCATATTTTGATCGGTACGTCATCATCATCAGGATCTCATCATCATCACATTCTGATCTTTCGATCGGAAACATCATCATCATCATTGCATTCTGATCTTTCGATCAGAAAACATCATCATCAGCAGCAACATCATAATCATAAGCAACTTCTGATCTTTCGATAAGAAAACATCATCATCATCATATTCTGATCTTTCGATCAGAGAACATCATCATCAGCAACTTCTGATCTTTCGATCAGAGAAACATCATCACCATCATATTCTAATCTTTCAATCAGAGAACATCATCATCGTCAGCAACAACATTATCATCATATTCTAATCTTTCAATCAGAGAACATCATCATCATCAGCAACTTCTAATCTTACGATCAGAGAAGCATCATCATCATCATATTCTGATCTTTCGATCAGAGAACATCATCATCATCAGCAACTTCTGATCTTACGATCAAAGAAACATCATCATCATCATATTCTGATCTTTCGACCAGAGAACATCATCATCATCATATTCTGATCTTTCGATCAGAGAACATCATCATCATCAGCAACAACATCATCATCATATTCTGATCTTTTAATCAAAGAACATCATCATCAGCAGCAACTTCTGATCTTTCGATCAGAGAACATCATCATCATCAGCAACATCTGATCTTTCGATCAGAAACATCATCATCATCATCACACTCTGATCTTTCGATCAGGAAACATCATCATCATCATCACACTCTGATCTTTCGATCAGGAAACATAAGCAGCAGCAGCAGCAGCCCACACAGTACAAAGACAAAGAAGTCTTTGGATCTCTTTTGGACTCAAAATCCAAGGATGATGCTATCCTATCACATTCTCGACAACCGAGTTCACCGGATCCGTTCTGAACCAAAGTTCAAGGATGATACAATCCTGCCACATTCTCGATGACCGAAGTTACACCGGATCCGTTCTGAACCGAAGTTCAAGGATGATACAATCCTGCCACATTCTCGATGACCGAAGTTACATCGGATCCGTTCTGAACCGAAGTTCAAGGATGATACAATCCTGCCACATTCTCGATGACCGAAGTTACACCGATCCGTTCTGAACCGAAGTTCAAGGATGATACAATCCAGCCACATTCTCGATGACCGAACTTACACCGGATCCATTCTGAACCGAAGTTCAAGGATGATACAATCCAGCCACATTCTCGATGACCGAAGTTACACCGGATCCGTTCTGAACCGAAGTTCAAGGATGATACAATCCCGCCACATTCTCGATGACCGAAGTTACACCGGATCCGTTCTGAACCGAAGTTCAAGGATGATACAATCCAGCCACATTCTCGATGACCGAAGTTACACCGGATCCGTTCTGAACCGAAGTTCAAGGATGATACAATCCAGCCACATTCTCGATGACCGAACTTACAGCGGATCCGTTCTGAACCGAAGTTCAAGGATGATACAATCCAGCCACATTCTCGATGACCGAACTTACACCGGATCCGTTCTGAACCGAAGTTCAAGATTCGTTCTAAACCGAAGTTCAAGGATGATACAATCCTACCACATTCTCGATGACCGAAGTCACCGGATCACTTCTGGACATATGTCCTAGGATGATACAATCCCTCTTCATTCTCGAAGACCGAGGTCTCCAGATCACTTTAGGGCAAGTGCCCAGGGATGATACAATCCCACCACATTCTCGAGGACCGAAGTCATCGGATCTATTATGGACATATGTCGCGGGACGATACAATCCCTCTTCATTCTCGAGGACCGAGGTCACCGGCTCACTTTAGGGCAAGTGCCCAAGGATGATACAATCCCTCTTCATTCTCGAGGACCGAGGTCACCGACTCACTTTAGGGCAAGTGCCCAGGGATGATACAATCCCACTGCAACATCACTACTCCCCCTTTCGTGGAAGGTCTTTTCGAACCACACCAAGCTTGTCTCAAAAGTGTTCAATCTTTACTTGAGACAGAGGCTTCGTCAACACATCATCATCTAAACCATCATCATCTACATCTTCAATATGTGAATACTGAACTATCACCATCTGTATCTCTAGTATGTGACAGAGGCTTCGTCAACACATCATCATCTAAACCATCATCATCTACATCTTCAGTATGTGAATACTGAAAGAATCATCATCTATATCTTCAGTATAGAAATACTGAAAGCATCATCATCTCTATATTCAGTATAGAAATACGAAATCACCGTCATCTGCATCTACAATACGTAAATACTGAAACATCATCTATATCTTCAGTATGGGAATACTGAAACATCCTCATCTGCATCTTATCTCGTATGTAGCAATACCGGATTTCTACGTGTTACGACGGAACACAGGGTTCTCTGTTATCACATAGAATCATTTTAGCATCCATCTTCAGGTCAAAGAGACCTGATATCAGCTTCCGAAGCCATATGACTTCACAACTTAGCAGAGCAATCTGCTATGTATTCTGCTTCAGTCGTGCTAAGAGAAACACTGGACTGTTTCCTGCTAAACCATGAACTCATAGCAAACCCCAAACAAAAGCATCTACCTGATGTGCTTTTCCTATCTGAGATACTTCTAGCCTAATCTGCAACTGTATAGCCATACAATCTGTAGTCATGGCTACCATCATAGTATAGACCAGGGTCTATAGTCCCTTTCAGATATCTCATCACATGTTTTGCTGCTACTAGGTGAGCTCGTCTTGGTTGAACAAGATATTGACTTAAGGTGTTCACAGCAAAACAAATGTCTGGTCTGGTATTTGTTAAGTACATCAATGACCCAATGATCTGTCTATAATGAGTCGCATCCACTAACTCTGATGAGTCATCAACTAATAGCTTCAAGTTGGAGTCCATGGGTGTGGCCATGGCTTTGCATTCCAACATATTGAATCTCTTCAATATCTCTACCGCATACTTTCCCTAGTTGAGAAAGATTCCTTCTGAACTTTGCCATACTTCCAGACCTAGGAAATAATGCATTAACCCAAGGTCTTTCATCTCAAATTCTTCTGCTAGTTTCTTCTTGCTTTCCATGATCTGTTTCTCATTCCGTGTCAAGAATAAGTCATCCACATATAATAACAGGATGACAGGTTCATCTTCTACAACCTTGTAGTAAAGGTTAGGATTGACTTTACTCTTGGCAAAGCCCATGCTCGTTAGGAGACTATCTATTCTTCCATACCAAGCTCTGGGAGCTTGCTTCAGGCCATAGAGGGCCTTCTTCCACTTGCATATGTGAGTCCATCTATCTTCAACTTCAAATCCTTGTGATTATTCGATGTAAAAATCTTCCTCAATCATTCCATTAAGAAAGGCTTGTATTTACTTCATCATGGAAGAAACTACCATGATAGTTCTGAAGGAAGTGTACCTTACTTCCTGGAGTAAGTGTCTCTTCAAAATTAATTCCCTCTTT
Organism: Pseudotsuga menziesii; assembly: GCA_001517045.1. Classification (NCBI taxonomy): domain Eukaryota; kingdom Viridiplantae; phylum Streptophyta; class Pinopsida; order Pinales; family Pinaceae; genus Pseudotsuga; species Pseudotsuga menziesii. Next base: position 978,656 of record LPNX010345158.1, read on the forward strand.
CTGATAGAAACCTCTAGCCACAAGTCTTTCCTTACTTCTATCAGCAACATATTTTATCTTGCAAATCCATTTGGAAGATACCACATTCTTGCTTTCTGGTTTGAGTACTATATCCCAAACATCATTCTAGTATTCTTTCATCATAACATCTTCCATGAGTTCGTCTTGTCAGGTCATCAACATATCCTAGTCTTCTGCATTCAACCTTGAAGGTTGGAACCCACTTTACTCTTGGTAAAGTCTCGATCCATCACGAAGATATCCATCATGTCGTACTATGTCAAACTCAGATGTCTTCAGTAGTCACTCCCCCTGAAGTGGAGTATCATCTTCCCTCTTCATTCTGTACAGGTGGTTCTATGCTTGATATATACTGGTCAATAGAGTATGTCATGTCATAGTCTATCCTTTCTGAGGCAAATCACGAACCTTGCTTTGTACACTTGTTCTTGTAGATCCATATGGAGGATACTACATACTTCCCTTTATGTCTCGAAATCATATCATATACATCATTCCCCATGATCAACTGTTCTTCTTTGATCATAGCTTCTTTCATAGCATTCTTTTCTTCATCTTCAGTTATCTCTCGTACCCATGGTGGTCTTCATTCTTTGAGGTGGATCTACCGCTCTCTGAACCTCTTTCTTCCGTCATGGTGTCTCTGACCCTGGGAGCTTGAATTGTCATCACTTGTTCTTCAGAACAAGTCTCATCCTTCTTGTAGGAGGTTGTACAGGACCTTTCCTACAATTCAAATGCACCAGCTACATGGTTAGAACTATTTCATAAAACATATGCATGACGACAAATTCTTATGCATCATGCAACTGTTTAGCCAATACAACATTCATCCATATCTCACAGAAACTTTCTAGATGCCTTCCATCTCTATCATGACATTATTGAGATTGTGCACTAATCCAATATGTCAGCAAGGAGGCTAGATAAGTAGCAATGGAGAGTTGTATAGCACCATGAGCTACTTACCCATCACATGCATATTAGTAGTATACAGTCATTAACATCAACTGAATATAATCAAATTATAACAAAGCAATATCATGAAATGAAAATTGAATACTTATCTTTTATTTGTTTCATGGGTAGACTCCATCTTGATCATTCTGCTTTATCATCTTCTTCATTCA
>LPNX010345158.1:979956-1145062 GCA_001517045.1 Pseudotsuga menziesii
GTTTTGAGCCTCATCTCCTTCTAGAACTGGAACCTCTCTACTCATGTAGGTGTCCAATTCATTTTCTTCAGAGAGATCAAATACTTCCATGCTTGGAAATTGTCAACTTCACCAAGCTTATCATCAATCTGATGTGATAGACCACTTTGAAATGAGAACCTCAAATGCAAATAGCAAAAGATTAGATCTTACCGATTTGAGGTGTCCGTTCTACTTCCAGAGCTGGCTGATCTAGGGTTTGTCAGAGAAACCCTAATCTTTCAAAACTTGGAATCTTTCAGATCTGATTGGATAGAAATATATATCTCTTCAAATGAAGCTGTCCAATGTAATCCTTTTCTGAAAACAGTGGAGGGAAGCTCCCGGAACAGGAAGCCCTAGTTTTCCAATTTCTTCTGCAGAAATGCCTGTCACTGTTTCTGTGATATCTCCGAAATTACTGCTCCTCTGTGTCTGAAATTGCGCACTGAGGTAACCTCGCATGTCTTTGATCCAACACCATAGTTTTCATCAGAATTGGTTTCACCAATTGGGATTTATGATCCTTTTCCCAAGGTGACCTGTTATAGGACTGTTCAAAACAACGAAGTTGTATGGCCTTCCACGTGTCACTGTTTCATCTTCTGGTTCTAAAAATCATACCACATAAAGTATAGTCCGTGCTCTTTCTGGAACATCTTCAAGAATTCCATTTGCACCTTTGTATCCCAATCTATAGCAATTCTCCCCAGGTGTCCTATTTAGGGATGAATTCTGGAAGAGGCTGGAACCCTAACTTGGAGGGATCATATCTCCCAAAATATAGCGAATCTGAGGCTGAATTTTGGACATAGTGTAAATCAGGATTTTATCTTCGGCCTCTGAAATTTTCAGCTCCTGATCCTTCTCCAATATCAGGATATAGCGAATGTACCAAAACTTAGCAGTTTTAGTATTTAGGGTTTTTCTAGCTCGGGGTCAAACTAGGGTTTGACTTTCCCGGAGTTTCACCCAACCAAATTTCTTGATCCAGGTCTCTAAACTTCGATTTTGATGAGAAGAAAAATCCTATGCCGGGCTCACTCAAAAATTCCTCTTCTGTAGAAAGCCCTAATTTTCCGCACCAAAACTGAAAATGCTCGGAATCGAATTCCGCTTCGATAGAAAGATGCGCCCTTCAATGGAGAGTCAGTCTAGCCTTCTTTTGCTGATCGATTGTGGATAGAGAACCAAAAAGTAAGAAGCCCTAGCTTCTATAGCTGCACAATGTCTTCAAAGACTTGTATTTCAGCATCCCCAGCACTTTGACTCCATTTTTGGCACTGGTCTTTTAATTCTTCCGCATTATTTGCTATGGACCATTTGTCCTGTTTATGCTAAGTTATTCATGTTGTGGATGCTTTAATTTCAGTCTGTTTTTTCAATTTAAATCGTGTTTTGCAAATAACAACGTGGATTGCCTAAATTGGTTATTGTGTATATCAAAAACTCCTAAACAACACTAATTCACACCATTCATCTAAGAACACCCTTTAACAAGAAGAGCCTTAGGTAACTCTTTTTTAGGGGCTACCCCCCTTGGCTTCGTTAGGAGTTTGCCTAAACGGAGGAGCTGGGATCAGGTGACAACACCTGGCTCTTTGCTTGGCCCCAAGGCCACACCTTTCCCACTTCGGAAACAACAGTGCAAAAGATTTCTGCCGACGGTGTGCATTCGACAGAAAACATTTTTGGCGCCGTTGTCGGGGACAAATCTTTTTGTTCTTGGATGGCTTTAACCTTAGTGTTTTCTTAGTTTTCTACATTTTTGATAGATTTTTAGTCAAATCAACTCTCTGAAATTAGACTTCAATCCATCTGGCGACTCCACTGTCAAATAACTTACCAAGGTATTCAACTAGAAGAAACTCTGAAGGCTTACTCAATTTCATCCCCAAGCCTAAATAGGTTTATAGGAGGAGATTGAATAAGTTAGTTTCTCGTAGGATCCTTGGGAATCTTGGATTTGAGTCTGTTTTAGACATCTGCACTTTATTTGAAGAAGATAATAACCAAAATTGTTTTTTCTGACATAATGGGTGAGTAATTTACTCAACTTGAATTTTCTCAGATAGCAGGTCAACCTCATCGTCTTCCAGACAAAGCTATAGAGAAGCTCCCTATGTTCATTGGCACTGATGCCATCACTTCCACCATGCATCACAAATGTTTCTCAAGATGTGTCAATGCCTTTATCAGTGATCCTGCACATCAACATGATGATGTTTACATGAAACTCTTTGCTCTTTCCTTGGATGGAAGGGCTGGTGATTGGTACAACAATTTACCAGACAACTCTTTTGCTACACTCGCAGCTTTCAAGACTGCTTTCACTAACAAGTTTGGTGAAAAGAAGGAACCTAGGCATCAGCTCGCTTCTTTGACAAACATAAAGAAGGAGAGTGAGACTATGGATGAGTTCAACCAAAGATTCACATAACTATCCAATGCCATTCCTGCCACTTATAAACCACTTGCACCATCCATCCTGGTTTATTACATTGAAGCACTTAGTGGGAAGATGCAGTATCAGATCAGGGATAAAGAGCCCACTACTCTTCTACAAGCACAGGAACTGGCAGACAAAATAGATAGAAATATGCAGTCTTCAGGTGAGTCTAACCTTCCTGGTTATTCAAGGTCCTCAACCCCTTTAAAATCAACTGAGCAAAAGGAAGATGATTCTTATAAAAAGCAGATGATGGAAATGAAGGAAAGACTTGAAAGAATGGATGATAAACATCTAGCCCAAATGAGAAAGATGCAGAACAAGGTCATTAGTATGGAAAGAGCACAGTCACAGCCTGCCCCTAGAACTTTTCCTCCAAAAGCAAATTGGCAAAGAAAAGCACCTAACCATGAACAGAGGCCTCCTCATCAATTGGAAGCTGCTAACATGGTTGAACCTTATATGCATTTTGTAGGGCATCTGAAGACTTTCATGATGAATCTTCTTGCCATTATGCATGCTATGTTCAGGAGCATGGTTTTCCAGAGGGTTGTGGTCCTAAAGCATCATCAAGCGAGCCTGAGTACATCAACACAGTAGGACAACTCTATCTTGTCACCATAGAAACTTGGATTGAAGCAAGAGAGTACAGTCAGGAGCATGATACGAGTGATGAAGAGTCCCTTACATTTGACATGGATGATGACTACGAGACTTTACTAGAAGATCCAACCTTTGAAGTTTTGCGTGATGACAATCCTCTGTGCTCTCCACCTTATGACAAATATTTGGAAAGTTGGGACCCTTATGATATCTTTGAAACCCAACTTTTTGAAGAGGATTGTTACAATCATAAGGAGGATGAAGATAACCAGGGACTTGGTACCGGTGACAAACACTCTCTCATATTTGACATAGATGGGGATGATCTTCTTAAGAATTCCATCTATGATATGTCTTGCGAGGGGAGTGTTTGTTCAGAAATTTATGGAAGTCCAATCTATGATGCATCCAATAAGGGGAGTGTTTATTCAAACACTTATGAAAGTTGTAAAGAAGAGCAGTCGAAGATTTCATATGATCAGTCAGAGTTGTATTTGAGTACCTGTAATGAGGACTTGGAGAAGCAGTGCAGTGAAGAATCAGATGGGGTGCAACTAGTTGAAATTTTTTCTCAGACATCATCTTCACACATAGATGTTCCTTATGATTTGGAAGAGTTTGGGGCTTACACACAGAGTTATCAGCAGATAAGCCCTTTTGATGAGTATGATGAGCTACCTCATCATACAAATTTGGACATCAGTCTTATCCAATCTTTGATAGAGGCAACTTGCGCAAGCACCTATCAGTTTGGGAACAAGTTTGACAATATTATTTATGATTTCCCACCCTGCTTGCCTTTTCTGGATCATCACGCAGGTCTGCATTTTCCGAACAAAATATTCTTTCTTTGGCTGGTAACCAAAGGCAAGGAAAAGCTTTTTTATATTAATAAAATGCTTAGGTGGCTACATTGGATTTTTTATTACACCTAACATTTTTTGATATCATGCTTAGAGTAGGAAAATAGGCTCCTCAAAGTGAGCATTTACTTCTAGCATTTTGTCATTCTCTTGAATAAAGCAACTTTTGGATCATTGGGTCTTTTTTCATAAAACTTGTGCTACTAAGGTTTTCTTGTCAAGTTGAGATGTTTTTACAGGATATGGAAACCGGAGATTTTGGTGTTCTCAAATGCTCTCCTTGCATAAGAGACTAGATCGAGCACACATCCTGTAGTTGGAGCGAGATGTTACCAACTATTTTGTACAATAGTTGAACTTGTCGTTGAGCCGCCATTGATGAACATGGTCCATGTTCGTATCTAGTGTAGCGGAGGATCAAAACGTTTTGCATAGCCAATTTTGGCTAGTCATTTTTATTTTTATGTTGAAATGACCATGCCCCATGGGATTTTTGTAATAAAGTGTGCTAGTAGGGGTTTTGAGCGGTTTGGTCTCCTAAGACGTAATTTTCAACTAAGGTGTTCCAGAGAGTTTTTTTCCTTATCGATTATGCTTTGCCTATAGCCGAATATAATTGATGAGTTTTTCTTCTACTTCCTCCAAAGCTGGAATGCTCGATTTTGAAATTTGGGCCTTGAGAGGTTATTAGAGACTAGAGTCCAATTGACAAGTATGAAACTACTAGACACTATTTGTATGGTCTATGGTCATTTCCTATGCCCTGGGATACATTAAAACAATGTCCGGAATTTTGTTTTCATGGACGGGTGGTGGTTTTTTATTTTTTATTTTTTGACTATAGAGAATTAATTAAAATTTCCAATTAATTAAACCATTTTGACCATGGTTTAATTGAAAATTTTCATTTTGTAATCATTAAGTGGTCTGGGGGGTGTTTTTGGAAAATAAACACTTATTTTCTAAGCTAAAACACTCATTTAACCCCTAGACACAATTATCCTAAGTTTCAGACTATTATTTGGCCTTGGAATTAATATTTTCTCAAAAAACCCAAAAATGAGAAATATTAATTAAAATAATAAAAATAATAAATTGGAGAAAATCAAAATATCTCCAAAAAAGACCAAATTTGATTTAATAAAGGGCTAATTAGCTCGACACAGAGCATCTATGAAGATTCCAATCAGCATCAATCACATCTAGATCAAGAGCGGAGCTCCGACAATTAACTCTCCATAAGGAAATTCACCCTCTTTAACTAAAAATCGATTTGGGTTGATGTGTTGGTTATCTATTTGATTGGTGATCAAACCGAGGGGGATTGAGGCCACCTCACGCCCCCCATCATTGCGACTCAAGTACAGCTCAATCAGTGGCCAATTCAACATGCAATCAACTCCCAACTTGATCTCTTCAAGGGTTTGTGCCTCCTTCCTTCAAGCTTGACGTTTTTCCATGTGGAGGTTTGTTATTGGATGGAGGAGGTTCCTATGTTGAGGGAGTGGGTGTGCCTTGCCTAGGTGGAGGCCACTTCCCCACTCTCATCTTCCGTAACTCAGTTAAGCTCCACAATCTTCATGCTGAGCTCATTCAATTGCTCCAGTGTGCCTCTCTGATGCCGAGTTCGATTTAGGGTTTTAGCTTCTCTTTTTTGTATAAATAAGGGTCTCTTGCTCCCATTTGCATATGGAGAATATGCAAGAGAACTCTGCCAATTTTGTAACAGATATTTGATTATTGGAATAAAGTAACTTTGGAGGTCTATGTGTGGGCTCTTCATGTATGATTTTCATCTTGTGAAGTGATCTCGTTCTTACCCTATTCTCTTTCTTTTGCAAAATATTTGATCAATGTTAGCTCAGGAGGGATATAAATCTAGCACAGTAGAATATCCATTTAGAGTCTTAACTTGGTTATCTATGCAAAATTTCATGAATGTCTGAAGCGAACATGAAGTAGTTAGTTATACCGTTGTTTTTCAAATATTTTCGTAATCTAGCATTCTGGTATTTGATCTTGTGTTTTGTGGATTGAGAATTGTGTTTCAGGTATCACCAAAGGTGGAGAAGGAATTGAAGCCCAACCGCCTCTTCACGAAACAAGAGTCTTTTAAATCTAATACTTTCACCATGTAGGGTTTTCAGAGTGCTTTATTCCAACTTCAAAAAACACGGCTAAAAAAGACTCTTCCTCGTCCTTCTTAATCAAAACTGAAAATCGTTTCTTTGTTACAAGATCTTCCCATCCTTCTTCTTCTTGCTCTTCTAGATCTACCTCTTCTCTTTTGTTTATACCTTGATTCTTTTGCCTCACTTTGTCACCTTTTTTGCCTCTTTTTCTCCTTCATTGTTTTCCCTTTGTTTTTAGCATTTTTTCTCTTGCTTTTTGCCCCTTTTCTTCACTATTTTTCGCTCTCTTTCTCTCGATTTTTGTAGCCACTTTTCTCCTTGTTGGCTGCCCTGTTTTTCCTAATTTTTTGCAGTCATCCTTTTCTTTGTTTGGCTGTCCCATTTTCTTTTTTTTTTTACAGCCAACTTTTCTCTTTGTTGGCTTCCCTCTTTTTCCTCCATTTCCAACGTTTTTGGGCACTTTTTGTATCCACTTCTTGGCACTTTTTGAGCCTTTTTTCCTCCGTTTTTGCATTCACCTTTCATCCTTTTGTTGGTTGCCCATTACTTCCTTTTTGCAGCCATCTAACTCCTTCATTGGCTGTCCCGTTTATTCTTCATTTTCAGGCTTCTTTCATTCTTTTTTGCATGTACTTTTTTCCTAATTTTGATTCAAAAAAGGACTAAAAAAATTGCAATTTCATACTTTAGATTAATTTTGGTTTTCTTTGCATCTAGATTAATTTTGTGCATTAACAATAATGGGTGCATGAGTGTTTGGTTTTCTTGTGTAGGTACCAAGGACAAGGTGAACCAAGAGAATTGAAGATTGAAGAGGCTTGCAAAAACCAAGAAGACAAACTCTAAAGACATCCTTTGTAAAAGCCATTAAGACTTCTTTCTTTAGTTTTCAAATTCTCTTTTCAAGGGTTAAAATTCCTTTCATTGTAATCATTAATAAAAGAGGACTAATGGGGTTAAGCCTCCCACATTTTCTTACTTTCCCTATTTGGGGGAAGTGTGTCTTGTGTTTTTCCTTGCTTAGATTAGAGTGCTTTTTAGACTTAGTTTATTTCCACTAATTGCTAGTTTTAATTTTCATCACTTGCATGCCATTTGCTTCATGTGTGTCTTTGCTTTTTAATTGATATTTCATAAAAAAAAAAACCCTAAAGACTCTTGAACTTCTCATAAGACAAGTCAAGAGCACTCTCTACTGGAGAACATTTTGCATTGCATTCGCATCATAGATTAAATAAGACTCTTGGATGTCACCATAAGGTGGATCAAGAGCACTTTCTGTCGAAGAGTTGTGTTTGTTAATAAAATCTTCAACTCACACATCCCCGAAAATTGGAACTTATTATTCTACAGTGTGTATGCTCTACCCATTCGGGATAACCAGAAGCACTGTAACTTGTTAATTCGCACACCTAACTCCAAGTACAATCATAATAAAATTTATCACCCGATAACCAACGAACCGGCGTTGAACACGATAATATTTCTAAGTGGGCAAATCTTTACTGTGGGCAATGTTATCCACTTTTTGTACCATAGTTGGGTTACCTGAGGAGCCGCCGGTTGACAGACATGTTCAATGTCTGATTCCAGTGTATCAGTTGATCCGTCTTCATGTCTAGCCAATATTGGCTAGCCAGTTTTTGATTTGAATAATTTTGACCATGGCCCCGCGGGGTTTGTAATAAAATGTGCTAGTAGGGTATTTTTGAATGGTTCAGTCTCCTGAGATGTAGAATCTCAAATAAGGTATTCCAGGGAGTTTTTTGCCCTTGACAATTATGCTTTGCCTATAGCCGAGTATAATTGACGAGGTTTTCTCCCGCTTTCTCCAAAGCTGAAATGTCCGATGTTGAATTCTGGACCTTGGGGGGTTATTAGAGCCCAACTGAGTGTTATAAACCTACTAGACATTATTTAAGTAGAGCATGGTCTTGTCCTAAGTCATCAGGACCTTTAAAAAAATTTCGAAAAAATCTTTTTTGAACGGGAAAAAAAATTTAAATTTTTTTTAAAATTTTTAATTTTTCCTAAGTTTTTTAATTAATTTTTCCATAAATTAAATGGAAAAAACCCGTTTGTAATAAATCAGTCATCTGGACCCCGAATTCAGTAATTGAAGGCTCTAACCTTAAGCCAAAAATCATTCTTGACCAGCTAGCTAGTCAGATTCAACTTTCGGATCATTAATCAGACACATAACGTTCTTTTTCTCAAAAAAGTCATTTTTGAGGACAAAAATGAATTTTTATTAAAAAATTATTATTTTGGATAAAATTAAAACTCTCCAAATTAATCCAAATTCAACGAAATAAAAGGCTAAATGACATCTCATTGGGCATTTATGATGATTGGAGTTATCATAACTCAGCTTTATTCAGCATTCAGTGAGCAATTAATTTATATTCAATTAGCAGATTTGTCATCTCTAGCTAAAAAATGAGATGGAGAGCATTCATTGGTCCGATGATTTGATCGAGGTAAAGACTGAAGCTTACACCATCAGTAGCCTTCCCAAACCTAGCGGGGGCTTCATCCATACCTAAAAGGTGGTTCTACCTACATCCAGACGTCTCTCCTCAAGCTCACGCCTTTCCTCAGCACAGGGGCGCCTTCCACATGTGTGGGCTCAATCTGGGTTTGTTTGCAGTGGCTAGGGTTGGAGTGGGGGCGCCTTGCCTAGGTGGAGGCCTTCCCTCACTCCCAGCTCTTGATTCTTAGGTCCGGGCTCTCAGTGGTGTTACCAAGCCGGTCAGGTTATGTAATTTGGTTTTAGGGTTTTAGCACTCTCTCATTGTATGAATAGAGGCTATTTCAGCTCTATTCGAATGGAGATTTTGGGTATGAACACTGCCAAAATTATTGTAATATTTGTTTAAGATTGAAATAAAGTTGTGACTTTGGAGGTCCATGCATGAGTTATTGGAGTTGTGGATAAACATTGTCTTTGATGATATCTCCCTTACCCTTCCTTTTTCAATTATTAAATCATTATTCATTGTAGGGATCATCAAGGGTGAAGGACAAGCTTGAGATCAAGCTCTTCTTCATGAACCAGTGGCTTTTTTTCATCTAATTCCTTCGTTTTGCAGGTTCTTCTAAGCGCTTCTCAATCCAAGAAAGAAACATAACAGTCAGAGTTCCTCCTTCCTTCCATCAACAAAGATTAAAAACATACTTGGTTACCTAGATCTACGAACTTCCCTCTTCTAGTTCTCTCTTTTCTCCTCGATTTCTTTGATCCCTTGCTTGCTAGCATTTTCTTCCTTGCTTTGTTTTGTGCCTTTTTTTACCTTTTCTTCTTCGCTGCCCCATTTTTGCCTTAGTTTACCACCTCTTTTCTTCACTTTGGACAGCCCTATTGTGCCCTAGTTTGTGTCCATTTTTTCCCCCTTTTTGCCCTAGTTTTTTGGCCTTCTTCCACCTTGTTTTGTGCCTTTTCTTCCCTTTTTTGTTCGCTGCCCTGTTTTTGTATTTTTATGACAGCCATCTTCCTTCTCTTTTGCTGCCCCGTTTTCATCATTCCTTGTATTTCTTTGGCCATCTAGCCCGCTGCCCTATTCTTCCCTTCTCTTGTTTTTGACTTCCTCTTTGTCTTCCCTCCTTTTTCCCCTCCTCTTCCTTTTATTTCAGCCTTCTTTTGCCTTGTTCTTTTGCTTTCATCCAGCATCTTTTTTTCCCTTTTTTGCAAGTTTCAAGAAAAGCTTCAAATAAAAGTAAATCACTCTCCTTTTTACGTAAGGTTCAATAATAATAGAGTTGTAGGCTTTCCTTCAAAAGTCCTTTCAAGAATTAAATTCCTAAAGGCAAATTGTATAATTTTAATAAAATATCTTTTGTTTGAGTGGGGTTTTTAAGTCCCCGCTCTCATCCTCCCCCATTTGAGGAGGCTTGTGTTGTGTTCATCTTTTTTGTATGCTTAGGTTAAATGTGTTTGTTCTCATAATATTTGCATCTTTTTCTTAGAATACTAATTGTTAGTCTATCACTTTTAATTTATTGAACAAGTTGATTACTTCATCTCTTAATTGTGTATCTTTTATATAAGTGAATCAACTTCCTAACATTCATAAATCTCTTGAATCTCACCATAAGGTGGATTAAGAGTGCTCTCTGTCGGAGAGTTTAATCAACCATCTTCATTTTACTTTTGTGCATCACATTGTTTAATCCAATTAATAGATTAAGTAAGACTCTTGAACTTGTAGAAACACAAGTCAAGAGCACTCTCTATCAGAGAGCATCATTAGTATTGCATCATCCTTGCATTAAGCATCTAGACTAGATAAGACTCTTGAACCTTCGTCATAAGACAAGGTCAAGAGCACTCTCTGTCGGAGAGTTTAATCAATTAACTTAATAAAACTTTTCAAAACACACTCCCTTTAATTAATTAACTCCGTTGATCATCCTTCACCTAGTATGCTCTGCCGACTTTCGGGTTGGGCTCGTACTCAGAACGGTGAAAGGACTTGTTAAGTTCGCACAAGAGGAACATAATTAAAACTTTTTACCCCATAACCAGCGCACCGGCGTTGTCTCGATTAAATACTCAGGCAAGTGGGCAAATTCCAAGTGTGGGTGCCGAGCAACCCAATCTAGGCACAGTTGGTTAAGTTATTGAACACCTAGCTGTGATCACAGACAGGTCCGTCATGTCTTCGAATGGAGCCACTGAAGGTATTTCCAGTTAGGATTTCCAGACACCTTAAGCAAGATCACCATTAAAATCTTTTAAAATATACAAAGAGCACTTGCACAACCTAATATTCAATAGTTTTATTTCAAGACTTGCTTTTAATTTCTGTACGCATTTTTAGCATTTTGATTCCATAAGGCACTGGTCTGTTTTAATCCGCATAACTGTTATATTGGGATCAATTGTCTGTGGCCTCTTTAATTTCTATCTGTGAATGCACATTTAAGAAGTCTTGAACTATTTCTTATCATTTAATCTCTTGTTAGCAACGTGGATTGCTTTATGTGTCGAACTCATAATAAATAAACACTTCTAATTACAATAACTCCTAAGTAACACCCATCTACATCCGCAACTAAGTAAAACACTTTAACAACCTTAAGAGCCTTAGAAAACTCTTTTGTAGGGAGTACCCCCCTTGGCTTCGTTAGGAGTTAGCCTAAACGGAGGAGCTAGGAGTAGGTGACAGTACCTGGCTCTGTGCTTGCCCCCAAGGTCACACCTCTCCCACTTTCCTAAGTGAGGAGACAACTTTCGGAAGATTTCTGCTGCTGGTGTGCAATCGGCGGACAACAGGCACTAGGTAGCTCTCCTCGTTTGTAGTTGTTGGAAAGTTATCGAATACCTTGCTGCAAACTAGAGGGTCGAACATGTCTTCGAACGAGGCCACTTAAAATATTCTTCCGGTTACATTTCCAGTACCGGTTGGAAATTCCTTTAGCCTTAATTAACAAGATCATCTTAAAAATTACACAATAAAATTGACCAAGAGCGTTTGCAAAACAATCTCACAAACATCAAAGACTTGTATTTCAGCATCCCCAGCACTTTGACTCCATTTTTGGCACTGGTCTTTTAATTCTTCCACATTATTTGTTCTGGACCATTTGTCCTATTTATGCTAAGTTATTCATGTTGTGGATGCTTTAATTTCAGTTTGCCTTTTCAATTTATATTGTGTTTTGCAAATAGCAACGTGGATTTCCTAAATTGGTTATTGTTTATCTCAAAAACTTCTAAAAACACTAATTCACACCATTCATCTAAGAACACCCTTTAACAACAAGAGCCTTAGAAAACTCTTTTTTAGGGACTACCCCCCTTCGCTTCGTTAGGAGTTAGCCTAAACGAAGGAGCTGGGATTAGGTGACAACACCTGGCTCTTTGCTTGCCCTCAAGGCCACACCTTTCCCACTTGGGAAACAACAGTGCAAAAGATTTCTGCTGACGGTGTGCATTCGACAGACAAGAAGCCCCACAGTTTGTTGGTTTTCCCCATTGGGGTTTCCAGGGTAAATTTTTGATTCATATGTGGTTGAATTTTTTATTCATATGTGGTTTCTTGATTGTTGTGTAAGGATTTCATGTGCTGCAAGTTCTAAATTTGTTTGAAGTATAATTCATCTTGGATTAGTGAATATTGTGGCCAAATTGATTATCCTGATATCTTAGAGCGAGGGGAAACCTATGAGAAAAACTAATATGGTATCAGAGCCTCGTTAGAGGTCAGAAGAGGGAAATCACACTCATATCTACGAGCATCATACTAGATCTGTGTGAGGATTCAGTGGAGGAGTCATATCTGCGAAGAGAGTGACCATATTTTTTAGATCTGAAGAGTAAGGTTCAAATCTATGACTGTAGAGTTCAGATCCATAATATTTGAAGAGTTCGGGTTTAGATTTGAGATAGATCTAGTGGGCATTAGCAGGATAGAGACTAGATAGACCCAGATCTATAGTGTATGTGTCAAATCTGAGTCGGTGGAGGTCAAATCTATCAGATCTGATTGCTGGAGGATAGATCTGAGATAGATCTTTTAGATCTTGGCGTGTAAGGGCCAGATTTGAGGTGTGCTCATTGTGACAGTTAATTTTCTAACCTAGATTGGTGAGGGTGATGGCTAGCAGTTTGCTTGTGGAGGATCGATTGGATGGGGTCTCAAACTTCAGTGCATGGAAGACCAGTGTTGTGTTATTTCTGAAAGAAAGTGAGTTGTGGGACATTGTAGAGAGCATAGGTGCAAATCCCATAACTATTCCTTCAGATGCTACAGCCAAGGAAACTTATGAAAAGAAGAACATTAAGGCTAACGGATTCTTCTTGATGCAATCAAGCACCACCTCATCCCACACATCTCACAAAAAAGTAATGCATATGAGATGTGCGATGCTCTGACGAAACTATACCAAAGCGCTAATGAGAATAGAAAGATGGTGCTTCGTGAGAAATTGAAGATCATCAAGATGGTCAAGGATAAGGCAATGCTCACCTATCTGACTCGTTAACTCGGGTTAGAAACGAGTTGGCAGCTGTGGGGGAGAAAGTGGAGGATGGAGAGTTAGTTCGACAAGCCCTGAATGGTGTGACTAAATCATGGGTAGTATTTGTCGAATCCATTGTAGCCAGAGAAAACCTCCCCAAGTGGGATCGTCTATGGGATGATTTCACACAAAAGGAGACCCAAAGAGGGTACATTCAAGGGTCTTCTTATATAGTACCAGAAGAGGAAGATATGGCACTTGTCGCGAAGGGCAATTACAAGTTCAAGAGAGGTGAGCAGAAGATAGACCTCAGTAAGGTCAGATGTTTTGCATGCAACGAGTACGAGCATTTTGCAGGACAATGCCCTCATAAGAAGAAGAATAAAGAGAAGAGGGATGAGCAGGTAGCAATGGATGAAGAGGGGGATGAGTTCACCAATAGGTTTGAGAGGGAGTTCTCTTTTGCCTCTTTTGTTCACGGTCATCAGAGCAGTTAGTCTGAGGTGCAGGTTGATGAGAGATGGCTTGTGGACCGTGCTGTGCTTTTCACACACTTGGGGGGGACATGGTAGAAATATTCAAGCCACTTGGTGTGTCCTTGGGGGCAAGTCTCGAGTCAAGGCTATCACCTTGTTCTTGACTCCTCCGTTTAGGCCAACTCCTAACGAAGCCAAGGGGGGTAGACCCTATTAAAAGAAAATCTATGGGTTTTAGTCTACGAAAGAAAAGACTAAATCTAGGAGTTAATATGAAATTGATAAAATAACGCAACGGACTATTGCAAGAAAGAGATCACATCAACATCATATGACAATGTAAGCATCATTCACGACATTTTGCAATAATTGATTTAAGCATTGAAAGTAAAGCAGACCAGTGCCGATGAATATGGAGTGCTTGTAAAAGTGGAGTGTTGTTGTGTTCTGTAAGTATTGCAGTTGTCTCTTTGGTCAGTTTTACAATTATTAATGGGTAATTAAGGGCATGGGTTAATTGTGGGTTTGGCCCAACAAGTCAAGTCCCTTTGAACTGAGTGCTAAAGCGATAACACCAAGTGTCCAACGGAGCGAGGATGAACCTGCTTGGAGCATAGTTTTAAAAACCGAAAAAATTGGAACCGGAACCGACCGGTTCACCGGTTCGGTACCAAACTGGGTCAAACCGGTTGGTAAACCGGATCGGGGACCGGTTAGTTACCGAACCGGCCGGTTGGTAACCAAACCGGTCTGGTTCGGTAACTAACCGGTCCAACCAGCCGAGTTAGCCTCTGATCGGTCCGGTTAGTACAGTGTCACCTAAAAGCTCTCCCAACATCCAAGGCCGGTTCATTTGCCTTGTATTTTAAAACCCTGTGATAAGAGTCACATGTATGCATCTTTCTTTAATTATTAAATGGAGTTGAATGAATTAGTTAATGGCCTCTGTTGTATGCATTCCTAAATGGATTCCCATGCACTGAGATTGAGTTGAAGTTTTGATACAAGCATGAAGCTTCAAATGGGATTACTTCAAAGCCAATTAATGGCCATTGATGGGAGTTAGCAATTGCATCCAAGTTCACATAGCAGAGCTATCCGAAGGGCGAAAACAAGTGTACTTCAGTATTGAAGCTGGAACTGGCCCTGGGTTTTCATAGCTCGCAAACAAAGTAGGAATTAGGATAACCCAAACCTAAACATAGTGCAAGAAGCTTGAATCCATTTCGAAGTGCACAAAGAATATACACCTTAGAATCAATCCTGCAGATAAGAGTTCCCAGTGACAGAGTATGCAAAGTCTTGGTTTTTATTGGCCTGGTTATCTTTGGTATTGTATCTGGTTGTTGTGTGCAGGCTACCCCAAGAACAAGGCCCTTGTTGCCATTCTGAACAATAACCTCTGTACAAGACTAGAAAATGAGACTAGAAGTGATTCTGCATGGTATCTGTGTTGGTGAAGCAAGTGGGCTATAAGCCCTTCATTTGCGGATCAAGAGAAGAGATTCTAGCATGCTAATTGTTTTCAACCCCTTGGCTGGCAAACTACATAGAGTAGTGAGGAGCTAGGAAGGTGTAATGAACATAAGTTCATTTCATAGGCTAGGTTATGTAGGATAGGGCAATGCAATTATTGTTAAATATTAAGTGTATAGGTTGGCTATGGGTAGGCTAGTTAATATTTACCTAATGTCATGCATTTATAAACACGTATGTATTGTACCTTTTCATTCATATGATTCATCTTTTATGTTACTTACAGAGGCTAGGATAATTTAATTATTAAGTGTAAACTTTATCTGTTTTAACTTGTGGCCTCAATCGAAGACATGTTGGACCATCCAATTTGCAGCGAGGCGTTCGATAACTTTCCAACCACTGCAAACAAGGAGAGCTACCCAACGCCCACAATAAAGATTTTCCCACTTAAAAATATTATCGCGTTCAACGTCGATTCGTTGGTTATGGGGTGATAAATTTTATTATGATTGTACTTGGAGTTAAGTGTGCAAATTAACAAGTTACAGTGCTTCTGGGTATCCGAACTGGTAGAGCATACACACTGTAGAATAGCAAGTTCCAATTTTAGGGGATGTGTGAGTTGAAGATTTTATTAACAAACACAAGTCTCCGACAGAGAGTGCTCTTGATCCACCTGTTATCACATATACATTTTCAGTCAGGCTTCCATGATGTAGCATGCAAACTTGTCTCTTTTTGTATTCCGGGCTACTTTTACATGGGGTACCAACAAGGAACTATACAACTTCATTCCACTTCAGAGCTTTGCTTTATATTTCCTTGCCAGGACTAACACTCAAGAGTCCATTGAGATGATTTTGGTGATGATCTAGTCCATTTCCAAAGAAGCTGATCAGGAGTTGGTACACACAGCTAGGGGATTATTAGTTGGAGACAGGTATACATGGTGAGATCAGGTATATTTCCTTGGTTTAGTTGTTGCTCTGTGATGTATCTCAGATACCTGTACTTGTCATGTCAAGATGATCACAATGACCTATGCTATATGTTCTTTATTGCTCTAACCTTTGTTATGATTGATCAAGGAGTCTAATGTGAAGACTGTTGCCCATGCCATGCTCAAACAAATGTAAACCTTGGTACTAGGTTGGTTCCATTACATCTCTATCCGTCCATCCAGTTCATCCACATTTGCTTCTACCCCATGACTATGACTGATAGAGACTTGTGAGATTGAAGGCCTTTCCCCATTCTGACCACTATGTGTGACAGACTCCATGTTGTTATGTGTCTTAGGCTATGAAGTATGCGCCTTGGCCAGTGTGGTCAGTTGCACAGGGTTGTCATCTTTAAGTCCTCAAAACAAGTGCTCCGCCATAACAGTGTTGCTAAACACTAAAGCATCAGAATGTATAAAAGTTGTATGTAAAGGATGCAAAAGAATGAAATATTGAAAAACGGTAGTCAGTGACCTAGAGATTGAGCACCCATTCCTTGTATTATGTAAGGCTCAGCACCCATTCCTTGTATTATGTAAGGCTCAGTTTTTCCTCTACACGAGCATCAAGGAGAGGCGAACTCGTCGGGGCTATGGATTGCTCGCGGGCAGCGGGTAGCCTTAGTCATTTACTGGAGCCCAAAAGGCTTTCCAGGGCACCTTCTCTTGTAAGATGGCTACTATCTTATAAAAATTTGTGAAAGTTATTGAAAGGTTAATGGTCAAAGGATAAACACTCACTTCTTTTATAGTCTTCGGCTCAATGGTCCCCATAGGACCACAGGGTGAGACTAGTTTGTAAAGGCTGGGTCTTTGTCAGTATTGGAGCCTAGAAGGCTTTCAGGGCACCTGCCTTTGAAGGTTGACCTATATTTGCAATAAAGTTGCAAAGGGTTTAAGGCGGATTGTCTTGACCTAATTGGATTCCGTGGCGAAATCTATCCACCCTAACCAATTGCTAGGGTGAATCATCCAGATTCACCAATGTGCACATCATTGCATCTTAAATCTATTATGTTTAGGGCAGCGTTGGAGCCTCTATATAGCTGGCGTATCCATCAAGAATGAACAGCACCGATCTTCCACCTTAAGGGCACATACATCATTGTGAAGCAGCGTATATCTTCCTCAACTAGGGCACTTCCATCAAATATTTAAGGCAACAAGCTCATCCCAATCAACCACATGGTCCTTTTTTTAGGGCGTGAGCATCAATAATTCTGGAATATAGGCCCACCCAACCGTAGAAAGAAGCATCTCATTCCTTCTTGGAGGCTGAATGAACAATAGGGAAGGCGTGAAGTCTAGGGCAACATTGCACAAAGGCAGCGATCTCTGATCTCTAAGGGCAGTTAAACCTTGATAGCATTTTTCTATTCTCTATAGCAACGATCTAGTAAGAAGAGATCCACTTTGTCTGGGAAGGAATCGTGGGAGCCTTGAACATTTGGAATCAAGTGTTAACAGCAGTAAACTCAGTATTGTTGATCGTGAACAAATTGAAGAAGGAGGAAGACATTAAAAAGGGCGTGACAGTTCCTGTGGGCGTCTTTCCTAGCTAGGCACTATCCTCATGTCATATGATCCATTCATACACTATATAAAAATCTGGTAATTTGTAAAAGTTGCTACAACCCATAGAAGAAAACATCGCCGAAAAATCGCCAATGTCCCGAAAAATCGCGAGATTTTCGGGCCTGCGATTTTTTCCGACGAAAAAATCGCGAGTTCAACAAAAAATCGTACATCGCGCGGTTTGGAAAAAATCGGCGAGTTTTCGGAAAAAATCATGCCATGAAGGAAAAAATCGGCGAGGGTTCACGAGTTTATAGTTTATATATATATATATATATATATTTTTTTAAATCGGGACAGAGCCCGGCCCCGAACCCGAACAGACTCCCCGCAGCATTTCGTTTTTTAAAAAACCGGGCCCAAACAGACTCCACAGAGCCCGGCCCCAGCCCCCAACAGACTCCCCGCGCCCTCGTCCGCGCCCGCGCCCACGCATTTCGTTTTTTCATATACTATATATTATATATAGTATATACTATATACTATATAATATATATAGTAATAAACTATATAGTATATACTATACGATGTATTATGTAATACTGTATAGTATACAATATATACTATATACTGTATACTATACAGTATTACAGCGTATAGTATATTACTATATAGTATATACTATATACTATATAGTATATAAGTTATATATACTATATAGTATATAGTATATACTATACTATATAGTATATATATACTGTCTTTGTTTAATAAATTTTTAAATTTTTAAATTTTTAAATTATATTTATAAATTTTTAAATTTTTAAATAATTTTTATAAATTTTTAATGTGTTTATTTATAAATTTATAGATTTTTAAAATTTTTAAATTTATAATATAAATTTTTAAATTTTTAAATAAAGACATTATAAATTTTATATAATGTCTTTATTTAAAAATTTATAAATTGATGTATTGTCCAAGTGGAGGGTGGAGGATGAGTTACCTATCATGGAGGAGGCACCTGCATGGTTAGATGAGGAGCAGCAGCAGGGGCAGGAGGATGAGGAGGAGCAAGAGGAGGAATAGGAGGAGGAGGCGGACTGCTTTGACCCAGAGGACTTCATGGAGGGTGATGTGGCTTCATCAGCACCACCTTCTACAGTGGTCGATGCATCTACTCCCTTATTGGCAGTGGCACCGAGTCCCTCATTGGCACCTAGTTCCTCATTGGCACCTAGTAGTACAGGGCCAAGACCTTCTACTGTCAGGGGCAGGCCTGGCAAACAGCCCATTATGTTTTCCCGTAAAAGGGGAAGAGGGCATTGATTTATATTCCAGAGACAGATAGTTAGCTACTAGTTTTGTGATGTCATTTTGTCATATGATATATGTATTGACCATTGATTTCCCACTTTTGTTTTGAGTACTATTGGACAACTATATTCAGAGTCCAGACTTTCAGTATCGACTTTCATGTCTCATATTATATTTGGCATGCCTACATGATATCTATCAGTGTTTTTTCTATATGTGTCAATGTATTTATTTGATGTCATTGTTGCTTTATATGCTTAAAATTATGAAAAAAAATGAATATATTTTGTTTTTTTTAATATTTGCCGCGGTTTGCTGATTTTTTCCGCCAATGTTGCCGAGAAGATGTTTTCTGGACCCTCGCCGATTTTTTGCCGATGCCGATGTTTTCTACTATGCTACAACCATCTACAACTCATCTTTTGGGCTGCCACAATCAATAAGGAAGCATCATCCCTGTTTCAAAGGTCTTTCATTATTTCATTGAACACTTCATAAAAAATAGGTTGTATTATTTATTGGGAGGCTGATAATCATTGCATGCTACTGCTACTATTCCAAGGGCATCTTATTGACAACCATTACAACTACCTACAACAAATCATCATCACTATTTGAGGACGTATTAATCGCAGCTGTATCAGCCATTGCCAGTACCTGAAAATCATTGTTTTAAGCCATCAACAACCACTGACATTCCTGGCGGAGATCTCATCCTCAACTCCTGCATATAACATTGCATGATCGATATTTAAATTGAGAAACAGACTTCATGGTATTTGGGAATCAAATCTAGTGTTGATAGCATCATACTTCCTCCTTGGCCCTATTGAATATTGACTAGCAGCAGCTTAAAGCTTGAACTATTGTTGGGTTGAAATCCACCATCAAAGGGTTGTCATACCTATTGCATAGAACGTGTAATTGCAGTTGTTCCTGCCATCTACATCACGTTATCAACATTATTTAAACACCCTCCATAGTACACCTTCAACATTGTTCAAAGGTCAAAGTTATTCCACTTATTATATATGGTTACACGGGACTGATTTGAAGCATTTATTATTTCCAGACTTGCATGGACAGTTTTATGTATTTCATTAGCATTCTTAAGCTGAATATCATGGGTTTAGTGATGTTTATTCATTCTACTATCGCATGCAATTAATCTTTGGATAAATACATATTTACACCAACCAAGCAAACCAACAATCAACCAATAAAATGGCAGTGTTATCACATATATAGTAGCCAGGCTACCATATTCTATTTTTCAAATACAGTACATTTTTCAGCCAAATCTCCTACATATGAGATGCTGAGATGAGCAGTTTTGAAGGATCATTATTTTGTTAGTGGACTATTATACTCTCCCATGTTAGGACTGAGTCTTAGGGCACTCAGATTCGAGGACTGATGTAGCCATTTAGTCATTTGGAGAGCAGTTAATGATGCCCAGATTGGTGTTAGTGTTTTCTCATTGGATAGATGACGGTTCAGAGGGATTATTTGCATGGTTATGACTCAACATTTATTATATTGTGTTATGGTTATCATTGCTCTTATACTCATCTTTGTGACATATACTAGCATTTAGTGTCATGATCTGGCGATCATAAATATATGGACTTGCATGTATTTGTATTATGTATTGATGTCCCTACTTAGACTTGGAAGTTCCTGATCTATACTCATTGGTTTTACCCTCCTTATGGAGAATAGAGGTAGTCATTCCCACCATTTCTTTGGCTTGCTAGTGTTGGCTTCAAATTTCACTGTCTCCACCCATCCATTACCTCCCAGTTTTGTTTTAACCCAACTTACTACTTGACTTGTGGCATGGAGGACCTTTCCCCGCTAGAACCTTTGTTAGAACCTTTGTTAGACACACCTCCTTGTTTAAATTGTGTCTCGGCTCTAAGTTGGTGACAGAACTTGCCTTTGGTGAGTTGGATTGTATGCCTAAATCATTTTGGTCGTTTGTCCCAATGTTTGGCACTGTGCAGAACTCCCCCTGGTCACTTGAGATGTTGTCGGCTAAAACTGAAAGCTCATGTACTACTTATATTGGAAAATGTAAAATGTAAATTCTAAAATGTGTTTCTTAACATATACAAGCAAAGGGCAAGAGCAATGAAATGCTAATATACTCCGTGAAGGGTATAAGAAAATGTCCCAAAAGCAATGGTTAAATATATGCTATATCCAAATATTGCTGACCTTATAAATTTGAATATGTCATGGATTAAAGCTGCAGTTAGTTGTGCTTTTAAGCACTGGTGAAGTCCCCAAAAGGACATATAGGCCAAACTTGATGTAGACATGATGCCTAAGTTGAATAAGCACTCTCTAAACAACTCAACCATTTGTGAGGCACTGCCATTCCCTGTGTTGTTGTTTGTCCGGCGTGTGGTTATAGTGAGTATTCCCTTCCCACATCCAAAGTGTCATGATGTTAAGTTGGTAAGTCATCATTTACCCTAGCCTTGTCAATTTCAGCCTTCACCCTTCACTAGCAAATCGACTACAACTATGAAGTGAGTATAGTCCTGAAAATCTGGTCTGAGTAGTAATAAATAAAACCCTATATATGTATTTGGTTGATGTATCGCCAATGAGGTGACTGCTACTTGTTATAAATGTTACTTAAATAATTTGTAGAGGAAGTGTTAGCCTTGTAACACTTGCAGCAAATGGATGATAGCCTGAGTTATATTATGGGTATTTGGTCATTTACAGGTGATTATATTGTCTATTGGATATTGTTGATGATCAAGCAGAGACCTGCTAGGGGTATGAGTATGCACCCTAAATGGATTTGGACTCTCTGAGTCTAGTGAGATAGCTTATTTTCAGTTCTTGGCACTTGCAGAGATGATCAGGCTCATTTTACCTTTCTGATACAGTTTTGTTTCACAGGACGATGTGTCTAAGAAGGGAGATGTTTTATTGGGATCTTCTAGGGCGTTGTATGGGGTATAGGGGGTGCTGCCACTTGATTGTACCATAGTACCTCCATCCCAGAGAGCCTGGTGGGCTCAGTTTGACAACGCAGGCAACCTAGGAGGTTGTTTTGGCAGGTTCATGTTTCCCGAGGCAGATTAAAAAATGATGAAATGGCTATTGAAGAAATCGATTTGGGCTACTGAGGCAAGGAAATGACATGGGATGAGTCATGATGATGAGTGTGATTTCCTCCGCACCTTCTCCAACAGTTGCAGCACCTGATTGGGCCCACACCTATTTTTTGGGCATTTTTATATTATTTTCTAGAGCTTTTGGAAGGCTCACGATTTTCTCAAGGAGGCACAAAGTCAAAAAATAAAATATTATATTATTTTATTGTGCGATGGGGCACACAGAGGGAGTTAGTTAACACTCCATGGACACACCATGTGCTTCATTTATTTCTTGTTGAGTGGGGTACCCTCTTTATGGGTGATTTAGTCCACTTTGGTACTTTATGGTTATATTGATCCATGTATTGTATGTTCACCTCATCTCAACCATTGATTAAAAACATTTATCTTTTAATCTTAGCCACTCATTTTGAAAGTGGTTAGGATTTTGGTTCTCTCATTCTTATTTAAAGGAGATAGCTTCTCATTTGTAAGGGGTCTTTGGCTCTTAAATCTGAATAATAGAAAGATTTCTTTGTGGATATTTTCTAGATCTGCTTTGCATCTGATGTTCTTCGGTGGTGATTGGAAAGTCTCTTGCTTCTTAGCATTCGGATAATTGTGTGAGATCTATATCTTTTTGGGGGATCATTGTCTTATCTACAAGAGGGTGTTTTCAGCAGGAGCGTTTTTGCAGGGGGGCCTCAACTCACTCGGATTGTCTTCGTCTTGTATGAGGGGGTTTTCATTAGCTTAATTGTGATCTATGATTACATCTTGTTATTTTTCTGTAAACCTAGCTTTTTCTTTCATGGTACAGTAAATCTGATATTGTTGACGTTTTCTTGTGCAGGATAGGGGGGCGCATTGGTCACTTGGAGCATAACGTTGGTCCTAGAACTCATTCAGATTTTCCAGAATTGATCGGGATGGCGGAGATCATCATCATCAAGGCATCTACAAGCATTTCCAGGTAAGATCTATAGGTCAGTCTCTTCTCTTTCAGATCTCAATCCATTGTACCTGCTTTTCTTCAAATTTTCTGAAAAACTACTAAATAATAAAAATCCAAAAAATACTTAATTAGGGAACCGCTTGATCTTTGAACAAACCACTTTTGGGTTTTGTAGATCGGGCATCCCTCTCACCAAATCCTCTTCAACGTTGTCCAGATTGTGACTGGTTTTCCCTAGATATGACTTTCTGACTGCTCAAACCCCAACGCCCCTACTGAAATTTTGACTTTTTCCGGAAAATAATCACTTGGGTTTGTAGATCAGGTCTCCCTCACTCCAGAACCCCTGCAACACTGAGCTAGTTTCTGCCAGGTAGCCCTAGATCTAAAAAACTGACTTTCAGCATTCTAGCTTCCCTCATCAGATTTTGACTTTTACAGATTTGATTTTTTCTGAAATTTTCTGACTTGGGTTTTTAGATCAGGCCATTCTGATCCCATCTCTCCTCCAACGTTGAGCTGATAGTCTCCTGGTTGTCCTAGATTTGCAGATCTGCCTCACCAAACCTTAGCACTAGCCCTCCTTCTACTGGTTTCCCCTGCAAACTGAATTTTTCGAGCCAAACACTTTCCTAGGTCCATAGATCAAAACATATCCCAAGTGGGTCCACTCTAACGCTGTGCAAATACTGACTCCATTGCCCAAGGCCCAACAAGCACTGATCTCCAAGCCTAGTGCTAGCCCACTCTTGACCTCTTTCCCTTGAAAGTTGACTGCTCCTTGGTGACTCAGGTAATCTGACATTGTCATATCTCTCACTGAGTCTATCCCTTTGGTACTAGACAGTCCCAACTCTGTCCTTACTCACCCTATCTCAGTTACATTTCCCAAGGCAGCGGTTATCTTCATTAGTTGATAGTACCTCAACCCTAGATCTAGTATTCTCCCTATAGGTCACTTGTATTTCACTTTGGATCAACCCCCATACGACTGAAGCCTTCATCCAAAGCCCTGGTCCACTTAGTATTATCTCCCATAGATCTAGGGTCTTCAATTACCTTACACCTTACGTACCTCAAGGCCTACTTGATCCGATCTGGTGTCTAGGTCTGATCTCTCCTGTCGGGAGTAGATCTGGGTCTCCCCCTTTGTTGTCTCGGACTTATTAGATAACATAAAGCGAAGACTGCCTTGATTGGCGTGACAACCATCCATTTGGGAGTCTAGGAAGTCTTGGTTTCACCTCCTTAGTTGCTTGCCTTTCTACCATCCATCCTAGATCCATCATACATAGGCAACTACAAGGTTGGTGATAACAGGCAGCTCTATGAAGAAATCCATGCACAGAAAGGAAAACCTCTAGTTTGGAATATTACAGTGGTATCAGAGCGTGCTCTTGGCCAGTTGTGGGGAAATTGGCATGAACATCATGTTATAAGCAATTTCATACATTAGTTGTGGAGAGTTTCGTTTCATTTTTGTGGAAGTGTATCTATTGCCAAGAAACAAAGCATCTTGAAGTCTGCTACAACTTCTAGGAGAGTGCCTTTATTGTGATCACAAAGCTCCATTACATATCCGTCCTCAAATCTGTTCCAGTCAGATTGGTAAGGGACCTTACAAGGGTTGCATCAATGGCAAGAACTATAGATGGCAGGTTGTTATCCACCTTCCTTGTTGCCTCGCCAATAGAGGAAAAGAAGCCTACTTGGGAGGAGTTAATGAGGAACCTTGTTAAGACACAATAGAGCTTAGAGCATAATTTGCAACGGTTTGAAGATTCATTACTACGAAGCAAGAAGGGAAGACTTGGTATGTTTACCAAAAAGGCATCCAAAAGTGTCTATGTTAATTGTGGTTTAGAGTGTAATAAATCAACAATCATAGATCAACCTATAATTGATCATGAAGAAAGCAAAGATCCATTATCAGCTAGGAGTCCTAAAGAAGATGAGATCATGTTCACACGCTCTCTCTTGTCATATGACAGTTTGGACCATGATGAATTAGATATCGCACCCTTGAGTCTTCTGGATGAACACAAGGTAGAAGAGTAGGCAGGAAAGGAACCTGATTTGGATTCACAGGAACGAGTGGAGAGGCATGACACAAAGAGGATTGATTCTATACATGTTGGGCAGTATGGAGGTTATGAGCCACATCTTGTGGAGGGGCCATTAATGGTTCAAGCTGTAGATGCAAATGCGTTGATGGGAGACATATTCCAGGGACCAGCCGATAGTGACTTGGACGCATCCCTTATTTTTTGAAATGGGTATAGTACAGATGTGTGGGATCCTGGTTCAGATGACACCAGTAGAGTGAGTGCACGGGAGGATACCGCAGCCCACACCGGATATAGGAATGTTGTGACCTATGAGGGCATGAGTGGCACTCATGGTTTCAGGGGAGAGCCTCCAATGATGATTCTGCACGCGGAGCACTCAAAGTTCCAGGTGATTGAGGAGAGATCTGACACAAAGGATTTGCATCAAGCATGGGATCATGAGTTATCTCTATGGGAGAGTGGTTTAGCAATGGAGCAGGTAGTTGAGCACGTTCCCTATGGACCTTCCAACAAGGAAGTATATGCATATAGAGATTGGGTGGACAGGTATATGACGGACATGGAGACACCCAGGTTTACAATTTCAGTTGACATCAGTGGAGTTTCTATGGAGGAGAGGGCCAATCTCTACTTTCAGGAGTTTATTCGAGAGATTCTTAGGTTTGGAGGCATGACGGGGAAGTCTTATGAGGAGTTTGTGCAACTTATGATTGCTTGTCTCATTAGGGGCATTCAAATGGATTTTGGTGTTAGCACCAGGCATACTGGCACTTTGGGTAGAGGGTGCTCCACATCATACAAGCTAGTGGGGGACCCGAGGGACTTTACCTTTTACAGACAAGAGTGAGGTAGGTTCGCATGGAGATACTTGGTGGATATTACGTTTGGTAAACAGGGCAGGTTGGGACCCACTCATTCAGCAACATCGACATAGCCTTCGACCCTCTCTGAGCAGTCATGGGGGATCATGGTATTGGATTGCGTCATATATGCAGAGATCCACTGGTTATCAGGGATCATGCACCTTCTAGTGTTTTCCTCCCAGTATAGGGAAACACGGATGATCGAGCTATCTCTTAAGGAGATGATTAGAGTCCCTGAGTAGCCCAGAATTGTTACCAGTGATCGGAGCAGAATTCCTTTGCCAGTATTTGAGATCGAGTATTACAACAGATTTTTTGACTTCACCAGGATGCCTATGTACTACAATTTTCATAGTGAGGGGACGAGTCAAAGGGTTGTTTGGGATCTAGGTATCAAGGGGTCAATTCATGATTGGGTGGCAAGGAGGCATGAGGTGATCCAGTGGTTCATATGGGATCCTGGTATTGGTGTCCATATGCATTTTTTAGTTGACAGTTGTCGGTCGATTGCTTGAGGACAAGAAATCTTTGGTGAGGGGGGACTGTAATGTTCTATTACGGATAAATAAGAGATTGACCGAGGATATTTAATACCGGGAGCATATTAGAGGGCCATCATAGTTACTATCATAAAGCATGCAAGCCTTATTTCTTCAATCTTAAGTCAACAAGCAATTAGAATTGCATGCATGCAAAAAGTAAAGTTCAAACCCTAAAAAGTGACATGCTAACCCTAAAAGCTATATAAGAAGGTTAGTTGAACCAAAAGAATATCATTGTTATTATTCATCTTTTTTGAAACAGGTTTTGGGAAGCTCGGTGAGCTACTTAGGGTTTAAGGTGGATTGCCTTGACCTAAATGGATTCGGTGGAGAAATCTATCGACCCTAACCAATTGCTAGGGTGAATCATCCAGATTCACCAATGTGTACATCATTGCATCTTAAATCTATTATGTTTAGGGCAGCGTTGGAGCCTCTATACAATTGGCGTATCCATCAAGAATGAACAACACCTATCTTCCACCTTAAGGGCACATAAATCATTGTGAAGCAGCGTATATCTTCCTCAACTAGGGCACTTCCATCAAATATTTAAGGCAACAAGCTCATCCCAATCAACCACATGGTCCTTTTTTTAGGGGGTGAGCATCAATAATTCTGGAATATAGGCCCACCCAACCATAGGAAGAAGCAGCTCATTCCTTCTTGGAGGCTGAATGAACAGTAGGGAAGGCGTGAAGATCTAGGGCAACATCTATCATGCAAAAAGGCAGTGATCTCTGGTCTCTAAGGACAGTTAAACCTTGATAGCATTTTTCTATTCTCTATAGCAGCGATCTAGCAAGAAGGGATCCACTTTGTCTGGGAAGGAATTGTGGGAGTCTTGAACAGTTAGAATCAAGTGTTAACAGCAGCAACCTCAGTATTGTTGCTCATGAACACATTAAAGAAGGAGGAATACATTAAAAAGGGCATGACAGTTCCTGTGGGCGTCTTTCCTAGATGGGCACTATCCTCACATCATATGATCCATTCATACACTATATACAGATCTAGTAATTTGTAAAAGTTGCTACAGCCATCTACAACTCATCTTTTGGGCTGCCACAGTCAATAAGGAAGAATCATCCCTGTTTCAAAGATCCTTCATTATTTCATTGAAGATTTTATAAAAACTGGGTTCTATTATTTATTGGGAGGCTGATAATCATTGCATGCTACTACCACTATTCCAAGGGCATCTTATTGACAACCATTACAACTACCTACAACAAATCATCATCACTATTTGAGGACGTATTAATCGCACCTGTAACAACCATTGCCAGTACCAGAAAATCATTGTTTTAAGCCTTCAACAACCACCGTCACCCCTGGCGGAGATCCCATCCTCAAATGCTGCATATAACATTGCATGACTGATATTTAAATTGAGAAACATAGTTCATGGTATTTGGGAATCAGATCTAGTGTTGACAGCATCATACTTCCTCCTTGGCCCTATTGAATATTGACTAGCAGCAGTCTTAAAGCTTGAACTATTGTTGGGTTGAAATCCACCATCAAAGGGTTGTCATACCTATTGCATAGAATGTGTTATTGCAGTTGTTCCTGCCATCTACATCACGTTATCAACATTGTTTAAACACCTTCCACAGTACACCTTCAACATTGTTCAAAGGTCAGAGTTATTCCACTTATTATATATATGGTGACACGAGACTGATTTGAAGCAATTATTATTTCCAGACTTGCATGAACAGTTTTATGTATTTCATTAGCATTCTTAAGCTGAATACCATGGGTTTTGTGATGTTTACTCATTCTACTATCACCTGCAATTAATTTTTGGATAAATACATATTTACACCAACCAAGCAAACCAACAATCAACCAATAAAATGGCAGCTCTATGAACAAATCCATGCACAGAAAGGAAACCCTCTAGTTTGGGATATTACAATAGTTTCCTTCTCTTTTTTAATGGACCTGCTAAAACCCAGCAAAGCAATATTAGTTTAAATGTGCCCAAAAACACTTTAGAAGTGTTTTGGACAATGCGAAAACTCTATCATTGTGAGAGCCACTCCTTGGTAAATCTGAACATATTCCTCATACCCCTTGGGTATATCAGGAATACCATTTCCCTTTAATAATTAGATCATTACCACATCTCTAATAAAATTGACCAAGATAAACCCACTCATTAATCACTCATTTAATAATTTTAAAAGGAACCAACCAAGACAACTGCAATACTTATCGAGATCTCACTAGCAACCCACATTCATGCAAGCACTCCAATAACACTGGTCTTTTTTATATCAATTTGTTTTATGAGCATTTAAGTTAATTCATGTGATTGGATGAATGTTCTTTACATGTTAGTGACTTAATTATTCTTGCAAGGTTATCTCAGTTATAATATTTTATATCATTTGTTATCATCTCCTAGAATAGTTGCTTTATTTTCATAGATTAAAACAACCTTAGATTATTTTACTAGGGACCACCCCCCTTGGCTCCGCTAGGAGAGAACCTAGACAGGGGAGTCAAGATCAAGTGACAGCACTTGACTCTTGCTTACCCCCAAGGTCGCACCCAGTGGCTTGAAGATTTATGCCACGTGACCCGAGGTGCGAATTAGGCGGGAACAAGAACCATACATATTAAATTCTTAAAGTAAAAGTAGCATTCTCCTTATATTTCTTTTTCTATCCTTTTACTTAAATTTTAAGATTACCATTAATTGTTTCAGGATGTTTGAGTGGTCCCCTATTTGAAATTCAACATACTTAATAGTTTTTAGAATTTCAGGATTACAATGTTTCCAATGGTTTCCATCATGTATGACGGTATGGTACTAGCATTTAATCAAGCCCATTAACCCCTCTATGTACCTTGATGTTGGTGGTGTTGACTATTGAACTCCTCTATCATGACCTTAATAAAAATATACCCTTCACTCAAGCAAAATCATGTATTAAGCTTGGGAAGTCTTTTCTACCTTATTTTAATGATTGGATTAGGAAGTTTCATCAAAATTGTAGGGTGTTGAGTTTATTGACTAATGTCAACTTCGAGATTTGAGGTAGACACAAGGGCAAAAGTTTAGAGGAGGGGTCATAGGGTGCTATTGATGAATACGATTCCGATATAGGCAATGATTTTGATGATATGTAGTTATGGTAGGAGATAGCTCACATTGGCTTCTACCTCAACTCCATTACAACCCAAGGCTCATCCAGAGCACTACAAGACCGCCTATTGCTTCTAGAGGAAGATTGGCCCCTTGCCCGTAAAAGGGGTAGAGGGGATCAATGATTCATATTATTTATCATTGTACTATGTAGTATCTAGATGCCTCATGAGTCGTGAGGATTCATCCCATGATATACATCTATTTTGATCATTTGAGGTGATTTTCTATCATTCTATTAGCAACATATTTCAATATTTTCAGTTTAGTATAGATATGAGATCATGATCCACCATTTTACATCTTATGCATCTTATATATTAGTTGTATTTTATATTTATGTAGTAATATGTTTATTTGATGTCGTTGTTTCTTTAGATTAAAAAAAATTGAAAAAAATGGATATTTTGGTATTTTTTTGAGGTTTTATGACATTTGTCAATATTTTCGTCAATGTTGTTGATAAGTTACATTCCGAACCCTCAGCGATATATTCACCGACACAATATATGTAACTTTGATTTTTATAGACATTTAAATGAAGCTTAAGATCAAATATCTTATCAGCACATCAGATCAGTATAGGAGAGAATGACAAGAAACTGCATACCAGAATGTGAAGCTCCAACAGTCCAAAGAGATTCTGACAATGGAGAACTCATCTCTTAGGTCCCTCCCTTCTTTGCAAAGAACAGGGTGCTAAAGTGCTAAATAATGAACAATCTCAGTTTTGTTGGGTTTTTGGTATCCTGTTTTATAGCTTTTTTAATAGGAGCTTCGATTTTTCAGTACAAATGAATTGTTTATTAATACAAGTGATTGGAATTATACTGTAATACAGGGACTCCAAAGCTCCATCCCCAATCCTGCTAAAAGGGCCCAAAGCATACCAATGTTCATCTTGAATAGATCATCTCACTGGTTCTTAATGCAAGGTGGCCCTTGTCAAATCCTGAGGTCCTTTGCGTTCATCTGTTACTCATTGTTTGGTCAATGCGGCTTCCATACAAGCTGAAAGTGTTTGCGTGGTTTATCATCTATTAGTGGATCCCCTCCAAAGCCAGGATTCCCAAGTCTGGTCTTTCCAATGGACTGTGCCCCAGGTTTCATAGGCTTGAGACGGTCAAGCATATTTTTGGGGACCTTAGGATTGCCAGAGAGTGTTGGAAGTTTGTGGAGGGTCAACATCCTGGATTGTTTTAGAACATGCTCTATTAGAGGGCTGCATTGTTTGGAGAAGGCCATTTCCTCGGTTGCAAGTCTTTCTGCAGTTTGTGGCATTGCTTGCAGATTTCGGCTTTGTTTCTTATTTGGAAGCTCGGGTGCATGTATTTGTCCATGAAGTTAGCTATGTTTTAGCTTCTATTGCTCTGTGGAAGGATGAGCTGCACCGTCAACTTTTAGCTGAAGGGGCTTTGATGATTAAGGATGCCAAGAAGTTGGACTTCCTATATATTCTGATTTGATTTCTGCTTTAGTTAATCTCTGGAAGAGGTTATGGTAGGCATTGTATATACTTTCCACTTTCTAGCTCTTTGTTTGTAAATACATTTATGTGAATATAAGAAATATTTTATAAAGAAAAAAATAAAATAAATAAATAATATTTATTAATGAACACAACTGTTAATGGATCAATGAATTGCTATCAGAAAGAATGAGAACAAAAGCTGCCACTACAAACATACTTACTAAATTCAACTAAGATAGAGACACGAATAAGAAAGGAGTCTCTCATGTTTTGAAAAAGTAAAAAGGTTCTTAACGTTATATTGATTTTATGTTAAATGTTTCTTCCAAGATTTCACCATACGAGTTATGTTTTTTCCAGGAAAATGGGCTTACATAGAAATGATTTTGCACCAACAAAATGCTACTAGGAAGCACAAAACACTCACCAAGTGTAACCTGATATGTTGGTTTGACATAAAGGGAACAAGACCAAACCAGAAAACAATGTCTGTCAGCATCACAGCACCTGCAGATGTCTATTCAAATTAACAATCAACTTTCAGAAGCTATATTGCCATTATTTTTGGCAAGAAATAGTTTCCCATAGACAGAATTCAAAAAGTTTACAATGTATTTTGTTTAATATTGAACAAAGATCATGAGAGAACTACCAAAAGTAAATCATGCCATCATGATAAATGAGAAAAGTATCCATGGTCAGGCTTCATTCCAAGGTATTACAGGAATCTTGGTAAAAATATTTTTTCTTATTCAGAAAAATTAAAAATTTATCTAAACAATTTTTTCAGACACAGACCTGAAAAAATATTGAATTTTCTAATATTGTCATTGCTTCAGTGAATGAATCTGTAAACTGGTGTTTTATATTAACAACATGAAAGAACTGGTATTCATAAGGGAAAGTGCAGAACTTTAGCAGAGGCAACCAACATCAGCCTCAAAGTTCCCATCTTCAAGGGAAAACATAAAGAAAACTGTTAACACATATATATTGCAGCTGGGCTACCATGATGCAGAATACAGATTGATCTCTTTATTTTTCCGAGCTATTCAGTCAGATGGGGTTATAGCATGGATCATTGAGTTTTTGAGCCATCCAAAGCCTTTGTTCAGCAGCAGTTTCAGATTGTTTCTTTGCCAGGACTGAGATCCCCTTGCCATTGAGATGATTTTAGTGGTGACCTAGTTCATTCAGAGTAGCAAAAATGGTACACACAGTTGTAGATGGGCATATCAGATAGAGACAGGTATATGGTGAGATCAGGTATATGGCTCTTCGTTTGGATTTTCCTCTTTGATGTATGTTAAACACCTAAGCTTGTTATGTTAAGATGATCATGGTGACCTGTGCTTATATTACATGTGCCTAAACCTGTGTTGCGAATGATTAAAGATTCTGATGTTGAAGACTGTTGTTTATGCCATACTTTACACAACCTTTAAACTTTGGTGCTTTGCTGGTTACATGTATCACTTGTCCCCATCCTTCCAATTCATCCATAATTGTTCTTCTTCCCATGACTTATGATTGACTGAGACATATGAGATTGAAGATCATCTTCCCTACATTGACCCCTATGCAAGATGGATCCCATGTTGTTTTGTGTCTTCGCTCTGAGTTGTACAACAAAACTTTGCTGAAACCTTGATTCTTTTGGGCCAGGAGAACCTATTGTTGTTGGTTCCTGAGCTTAGGTGAGTTGGGTTTTGAATCCTTGACCTATCTGGTCGGTTGCCCCCAATGTTTGGTCCTGACTGTGGATATTCCCCAAAAGTTGCCCGAAGACTGTCAGCTAAAACCTGAAGCAATATGTCTACCATCATTACATGCATTGTGTTACATGTGTAAATTTTCCTTTGAAATACAAACTAGGGCAAAACAATATATTTAATTTGTTACTGGAAACCAAACATGAATTTCATTTACTTGTATTACAGTGGAAATAAAATACTGAGAAACATCCACAACGTCACATAAAATATAGACACGGTATTTTGGGTATGAAACCCCTGGATAAAACCCAAGATGGGAAAACCGGTGCAGCAGTCAGATATGAAATTTATATTATGAAGATATGGAAGTGTTATCACATATACATTTGCAGCTGGGCTACCATGATGCAGCATAAAGACTTATCTCTTGTTCAATTCCGAGCTACTTTTCACATGGGGTTTTAGCATGGATCTTTACAACTTCAGCCATTCCAGAGCCTTGTTCATCAGATTTTCCTTGCCAGGACTGAGATCCAACAATCCATTGAGATGCTTTCGATGATGACCTAGTTCATTTCAACAGAGCAGCAGATCATTGTTGGTACACACAGTACAGAGGGGCCCTATCAATTGGAGACAGGTATATATGGTAAGATCAGGTATATGCTTCTTGGGTTTAGTTTTGCTCTATGATGTATGTCAAACACCTACGCTTATATGTATTAATGCTTGAGCTTGCGTTATGACTAATCAAGGAATTTAATGTGAAGATTGTTGCTCATGTCGTGCTCACCCAAATAGTAAACCTTAGTGCTAGGTTGGCTCCATGTATCACTTGCCCCCATCCATTCAGTATCATCCATTGATTTTATCCCATGACTTAGACTGTTTGAGACCTGTGAGATTGAAGATCTTTTCCCCACTTTAACCTCTATGCATGATAGATCCTATTATCCACTAATTATGCACTTAGTTGATTTCCAGTGAGCCACCAGCTATTGAACATGATGCATGTTCATTGCCAGAGTTCAGAAGTTCAGTGTGTTCTAGAGTTAGCCAGTTTTGGCTATCCTTTTTTATTTTTTTGTCCAAATGACCATGCCTTATGGGGTTGTAATAAAGTGCGCTAGTAGGGGGGTCTTGAGTGGCTCAGTTTCCTTAGACTTAACAATCAAATAGGGTATTCCAAGGAGTTTTTTCCCTTGTCGATTATTTCTTTGCCTTTAGCCAAGTTATAAATGATGATTTTTTCTCCTGCTACCTCCAAAGCTAGAATGCCCAAATTTTGCGGTGAGGCCTTGGGGAGTTAATAGAGTCCAATATGAGCCTACTAGACACTATTGGTATCTTCTATGGTCATTTCCTAAGTCTCAGGATGCATCAAAACATTGTCCAAAATAGAATTTCCCGGACGTCCCTGGATTTTTTATTTTTTATCTTTTCACTATAGAGAAAAAATTAAAATTTTCAATTAATTAAACCATTTTTCCTATGTTTTAATTGAAAAAATTCAAAATGAAATAATTAAGTGGTCTGGAGGTGGATTTTGGCAAATAAAGACTTGTTTTCTAAGCCAAAACACTCATTTAACCCCTAGACACTTATCCTAAGTTTTAAGAGATTATATATCACTTAAGTGAAATTCTCTCCAAAAAAGGCAAAAAGTGAATAAAAAATAAGATAAAAAGGAAAATATGGAGAAAAAACGCATCCTTTAAATCAGTGGGAACTTGTCCCATACATGTTCCAAGTTAACTAAGGATAATGTTGGGGCTAATTGGAGACCAAATCAAGATCAAATCATGTCGATTCCAATCAAATCCATGAGGGGGCGAATTTCTCCTTACAGGGGCACATTTAACCATGATAGAGCTCACCTCTTGTTGTATATGTGTCACAGAAAGAGGCGAGGGTGACGTACCTTATGAGAGGTGTCATCTACCACCTCTAGTTCACTCTAGTTCACCCCCAATCATCTCAAAAAGCTCCAACACTTGGCAAATTCGCCCCCCTTGGGGTTTGCTCTCATTTTTCCATTTATACGAGGCTTTCTTCCTCATTTAGACGATGTTATCACCAACCTTGTAGTTGCCTATGTGAGATGGATCCAGGATGGATGGTAGAGGGACAAGCAACTAACGAGGTGGAACCAAGATTACCTCGACTCCCAAATGGATGGTTGTCACGCCAATCAAGGCAGTCTTCGCTTTATGTTATCTTAGCACAAGACAACAAAGGGGGAGACCTATATCTACTCCCGATAGGAGAGATCAGACCTAGACACCAGATCAGATCAAGTAGACTTGAGGTACGTAAGGTGTAAGGTAATGGAAACCCTAGATCTATGGATGATGTCACTAGGCGAACCAAGGCTTTGGATTAGAGTTTATGAAGTGTGAGGCTTGATCCAAAGTGGGACACAGGTGACCTATGAAGTAAATACTAGATCTGGGGTTAAGGTACTAGCAATATATGAAGATATCCACTGCCTTGGGAAACGTAACCAATGCAGGGAGGGCAAGGACAGGATTGGGGCTATCTAGTACCCATGGATAGACTCGATGAAATATATGACAATGTCAAAGTATTCGAGTCACCAAGGAAAAGGAGGCCAAAGAGGGGGTAGCGCTAGGCTTGGAGATCAGTGCCTGTCAGATCTAGGGCAACAAAGTCATTATCTGCCAAGCGTTGAAGGAAACCCACCTGGGAAATACCCCGATCTATAGACCCAAAAAGGTATTTGGCCGAAAAAGTCAGATCACAGGAAAAACCAGCAGCAAAATGGATAACGCTAGGGTTTGGGATGTCAGTTTCTCAGATCTAGGGCAACTTGGACATTTCCCTATCAATGTTGAAGGAGAAATGGTGAGAGGATGACCTGATCTACAAACCCAAGTTGGAATTTTGCCGAAAAAATCAGATCTCGAAAAAGTCAAAGAAATGGTGAGGAGCGCTAGGGTTTGGGAGGACAATTTCTCAGATCTAGGGAAAACTAGGCACTTTCAACTCAGCATTGGGGATGATTTGGTAAAGGGATGACTTGATCTACAAAACCCAATAGCAGTTTGTCTAGAGATCAAGCGGTCTATTTTTAATGTTTTTTGGTTTTTTATTATTATGGAATTTTCAGTAAAATGAAGAAAAGCAGATGTCAATGGATTGAGATCTGGATGAAAGGGACTAACCTGTAGATCGTACCTGGAAAACCTTGTAGATGCCTTGATGATGATGATCCCTACTATCCCGATCAATTTGAGAAGCTTTGAGCAAGTTCTATGTCCAACGTTGTGCCCCAAGGAGTCAACGCACCCTCTCTCCTGCACAACAAACATCAACCATATCAGATTTGTTGCAACATGAGGAAAAAGCTAGATGCTACAGAAAAATAGCAAGAAGAAATCATAGATCATAATGACACGAATAAAAACCCCTTGATAAAAAACGAAGACAATCCAAGCAAGTTGAGGTCTCCCTACAAAAAATGCGCAAGCTAAAGTAACCCTCCTATAGACAAGACAAAGATTCCCAAAAAAATATCGATCTTGCAATAATTTCCCGAATGTTAGGAAGTAAAAGACTTTCCAATCGCCATCTAAGAACACCAAATGCAAAGAAGATCCCAGAAATATCCACAGGAAAAGTTTTTCTATTATCCAGATTCAAGAGCCAAAGACCTCTTACAAATGAGAAGCTCTCTCCTTCAAATAGGAACAAGAGAACCAAAATCCTAACCACGTTTCAAATGAGTGGCTAATATTAAAAGATACAAATGTCTAATCAATGGTTAAGATGAGCTACATATACAATACATGGATCAATGTAACAATATAATATAAAAGTGGACCAAATCACCCAGAGAGAGGGGATCCCACTCAACAAGAAATAAATGAAGCACATGGTAGGTCCATGGAGTGTTAACTAACTCCCTCTATGTGTCCCCATGGCACAATAAAAATAATATAATTTTTAAACTGTGAAATTGTGTCTCCTTGAGGAAATCGTGAGCCTCCCAAAAGCTCCAGAAAATAATATAAAATGCTTGAAAAAATAAAAGTGGGCCCAATCAGGTGCTGCAACTGCTGGAGAAGGTGTGGGGGATGTTGTCCGCCGATTGCACACCAGCAGCAGAAATCTTCCGAAAGATGTCTCCTCACTTAGGAAAGTGGGAGAGGTGTGACCTTGGGGGCAAGCACAAAGCCAGGTACTGTCACCTACTCCTAGCTCCTTCGTTTAGGCTAACTCCTAACGAAGCCAAGGGGGGTAGTCCCCAACAAAGAGTTTCTATGGCTCAAATGTGTTTAAGTTAATTTTATGGAAATGATGCGAATGGGTGTTGTTTAGGAGTCTAAATATCATAAAGATGATTATAATTATAAGAATTTGAACATAAGACAAAGGCAATCCACGTCATTGCACTGGATTTAAAGATCAACAGTATATCAAGAACTTATAAAAACAAAATTTGCATTCACAGATAAAGATTTTATAAATAAAAAGAAAAATGGTCCGGATTAATAATAACGCATGAAATGATAGACCAGTGCCTCATGGAGTCGAATCTCTACAATGCTTGAAAAATAACAAAGATACAAGTCTTGAAATAAAGCTAGTGGATATGTTATGCGAGTTGTCTTGGTACGTTTTAAGTATTTTAATGGTCTTGTTTATTATGGCTTGAAACAACGGTATCAAAAGACCAACCGAAAAGCGTTCAAAGTAATTTCGTTCTAGACATGTCGGCCCGTCCAGTATCCCAGGCTAGTGTCTTGGAGGATTAACCAGCTAGCCGCGACTTTGAGACAACGGGGAGATTCGGCGCCCTTACTGAGAATAGACTTGAATGCTTTGTACAACGTCGGTGCGTTGATTATGGGTAAAATTTTATTATGTTGTTATTGCGAGCTTAGCAGTCCATTCACCGTTTTGAGTACGAGCCCAACTATGACAGCCGGCAGAGCATACTAGGTGAGGGATATTAACGAAGTAAATTAAATAAAAAAGGGAATGTGAGTTGCAAAATTTTATTTAAATAATTAATTAAAACCCTCTGACAGAGAGCGCTCTTGACTTTGTCTTATGACAAAAGTTCAAGAGTCTTATCTACTCTATATGCCTAAGTGCAAGGATTATGCAAAAATTAATATGCTCTCCGATAGAGAGTGCTCTTGACTTGGATTCCGGCAAGTTCAAGAGACTTAGAAATTAATTAAAGTTAAAAAAACAAACTACATAGAAAAACTGAAAAATTAGACAGACTCTCCGATAGAGAGCATTCTTGATCCACCTTACGGTGAGATTCAAGAGATTTTGGTTCTTTTTAAGTTTTGCAATATTATATCAAATGAAAACAAGATCTAAGCTTAAAACTAAGTAAAAGAAACAAGAAATTTTCCTTTTTCTAACTTTTATGAAAGCAAACTTCTAAATAATGAAACTACTCTTTCCTATTCTACTCTAGCAAATTATTATGCAAACATGAAAATAAAAGAGACGATACAAGCTTCCCCCAAATGGGGGGAAGAGGGGTGTGGGAGCCTTTATCCCACTTGCTTTTTATTAACTTTTACAATGCTTTTTTATGCTTCTTGCCTCTTTCAAAAGAGTGGGGTGAGAAAGGGAAAGAGAAAAGAGGGAAGTATTTTTTGTCTTTTTGCTCTTTGCTTGCTTCCTTGCTTGCCTTTAGCCTTTGGGATTTTCTTGATTTTTTTCTGAAAGAAAGAGCTTTAAACACTTAAAACGTTATATGTTAGTCAAAAAATTAAAAGAAACAAAACTACAAACTAACTCTTACAAAAGGGGTAAACTTCTACAGTGAAAATGGAGGAAAGAGAGAGGAGAAAAGGCTATGAAACGGGAAAGGAAAAAGGTAAAAAGACGGCTGTCCAAAAGGGTGAAAGAGGGCTGCAAACTAACAAAAAGAGGGCTACAAACAAAAAGAGGGCTACAAACTAAGTGAAGAAAGGGGAAAAGAGAGCAGCGAAGAGGAAAAAGGAAGAGCAAGCCAAACAAGGCAAGAGAAGGAAAGCCAAAAGATGGAAAAATGGAGATTAAGGCTTCCTAAAGTAACCGGTGACCAAAGAAAAGACTTCTTGTGGATGGAACACAAGATAGAGAGAGAGACTCCCAGCTTTGTTTTTGCATTAAAAGAAGACTATCTCTGTAGGTCCTGCAATCACAAAGTGTTAAACAAAAATTGGTTGCTTGAAGCTTGGGATAGAAGCAGCTGAGTTCACACCCTTCTTCAAGCTGTGAAGCCTGATAACACACCACAATTCAATACAAACGTGAGATCAAAATAACATGCTAGTAGACTAATAAAATTTAATCAAGATCAACATTACGTATCACTGACTACTCATGTTCATCAAGATACTAATCTACTTTGCATAAACAATTAAATTGAAACTACAAATGATTATTCTACCGTGCCAACAATGGCCTTCTTGAGCTAACAAAACAATTGATCTCATGCAAGTATTAAAGAAATAGGGGTTAGAGACAATATCACCTCAACCATTAAAAAACTACCACATGCAAGAGCTCATAGACCTCCAAAGTCGAATCTTGATTAACAAATTCAAAGAAAATGCTTGATACAATTTTCTCAGAGTAACTCTACTACAAAGTTCCATACTTAAGAGAGTGCCAAGCACCTCTATTTATACAAAAAACCAAGCCCCAGGGGCTTTTAATGAACCAGAGATCAAGCTCAGTTAAGTAAGCTTGAACTGAGCTGAAGTGAATGCTAAACTGAGGCTGAACTCCCAACACACCCAATCAAATCGGCATCCAAAATGAAACGGCTTCCTTCACCGAATATGGAGTGGCCAAGTGTATACATGATTCACCCAAAAGAGGTATGCATGAGCTTTCTATGGGAGATACGACTGAGTTATAACAAATGCGACTTGTGTGTATTAGGAGCCAAGCCCATGAGCTGGCCATGAAACAAGGGAAGAGCCCACCAAATAGCGCGAGCTCCAATCAGAGTGAACTCCATCAAACGGTTGACGTCACCACCTAATATATCAGCGCGAGCTCCATCCAAACCGACGTTAATCTCCATCATTTGCGAGTGCATGGTTACGTGAATGAGAAACTTGCTACCAACCAATCGTTCGCAATTTCCCATAATACACATCACATGACATGGATTATTTTAATATTTTTTAAATGGGTAGGGGACCACACATACCCACTCCCACTCGTCACATCTCATTAGCGTGAGTCCCTCACCTTCACTTCATCTCCTTTCATGAAACAATTCACAACTTCCTTTAACCCAAAGTTTAATGTGCCATGTCACTTTGAAGAGGGTCGTATGAGTTGTTGTGACATCATCCCATGTCACTTCACCCCCTTTTTTTATTAATTTTTTGACTTTTAATAATTTTGACTTTTGTGCATTATGTCCACTTTTAGTATTAAAATGCCACTTTGACACTCTATTAGCTAAATAATGACTTTCAGGATGCTTCGGCCAACTGAAACTTACGAAAAGTGGACCCTGGGGTAATGATGCTGCTTCGGGCTTGAAAATGAACCCAACCACGCCAAAAACGGACTCCGAATGATTCATTTATTACATTTTGAAATTTCTCATTTAAAGCATTAAAAAATGGCTTAAAAAACAGAGAAAATTATTTTTCTTGGAATCCAACGAAACCTTAGGGGGACCTAGTACATGTTCATACGACTCAATCGAAATGCCTAACATGACAAAAAATACTGACACGAAGGCTCTAATAACCTCCCAAGGTCGAAACAAGAAGACAACTAACCCAGCTTTGAAGGAGCGAGTAAAAAACTCAGAAATCATCGGTCGTTTGTTCAACAGCCAATAATAACCAAGGGAAAAAACACTCTGGGCTAGTCGGCTTGATGCCCAAATCCGGGAAGTCAAGCCTTTTATAAAAAATTAAATGCTAGGGCATTTTTTACAATCTCCCCAAGGGGGTATGAACATGTATTTACAAAAAGTTCCGAACAGACTCCCAGGAAAAGGCTGGCAGACCTCTGAATTCTGATCACGAACAAGTGTACTTGTTCAATGCTCTGGCGACTCACCGAAAAATCCACTAAGTGAAAAATTAGTGGATAACAGGGGACATCACTCTCATAATCATGACTCATCCCATGCCATTTCCTTGCCTTAGTAGCCCAAATCGAATTCTTCAGTAGCCATTTAATCATTTTTTAATCTACCTCGGGAAACGTGAACCTGCCCAAACAGCTTCCTAGGGTGCCTGTGTTGTCCAACTGAGCCCACCAGGCCCTCTGAGAGGAGGGTAGTATGGTACAACCAAGTGGTTGGACCCCCTATGCCCCATACAGCGCCCTAGGAGATCCAAAAAGATCATCTCCCTGCTCAAACATTACTTCTAATGAAGCAGAACTGCACCAAAAAAGTAAAATGAGCCTAATCATCTCTGTAAGTGCCTAGAACTGACAACAAGCTGTCTCACTGGACTCAGAGAGTCCAAATCCATCTAAGGTATATACTCATACCTATTCCAGGTCTCTGCCTGGTCATTTCCAATATCCAATAGACAATATAATCTCCTGTAACTCACCAGATACCAATAATATAACTTAGACTGTCATTCATCTGCTGCAAGTGTTAAGAGGCTAAGACATGCTCTACAAATCATTTAAGTAACAATCATAACAAATAGGAATCACTTCACTAGCGGTACATCAACCAAATACATATATAGCGTTTTAATTATTATAACTCAGAACAGACTTTCAAGACTATACTCACTTCATAGTTGTAGTCAATTTGCTAGTGAAGGGTGACAGCTAAAATTCATAAGGTTAGGCCAAAGGATGACTTCCTACTCAACATTGTGACACTTTGGATATGGAAAGGGAATACTCACTATAGCCATATGCTGGACAAACAACAACAAAGGGCATGGCAGTGCCTCACAAATGGGTGAACTACTTCAGAGGTGCTTACTCACATTGGCAAATGCTCACAATACAGCTCAATACAAATAAGGCCAGCAATTTTTAAATATAACTTTTAGGAACCATTGCTCTTTTGGGCCTTTGTTTTTCCATAGCCTTTGTCTTCGTATTTTTTATACGGACTTTTATCATTTAGGATTTATGCATTCATGTATGTTGAAAAACACTACTTTTCATAAATGTTTAAGATATTTCATTGCAATACTTTTTTCAGAGCCAATTTCATTAGTCTAGCCTTGCATTCATGTATGTTTAAAAACACTACTTTTCAGGAATGGGCTTTTTCATAAGATATTCATTTCATTTCCAAATACATTGTATTGATGGCAGCGCTACTTATTTCCGGTAAGCAAACACATCCTAGGCAACTCAGAGCCAAGACACAAATAAACAAGGAGGCTTGTCCAACAAAGGCTCTAGCGGGGAAAGACCCTCCATGCCACAAGTCAAGTAGCAAGTCGAGCTAAAACACAGCTGGAAGGTAATGGATGAGTGGAGACAATGAATAACGAAACCAACACTGGCAAGCCAAGGTATGGTGGGAATGACTACCTCTATTCTCCCTAAGGAGGGTAAAACCGATGAGTATAGATCAAGAACTTCCAATTCTGAGTAGGGACATCAATACATAATATAGATACATCCAAGTCCACATATTTATATGATTGCCAAATCATGATACTAAATGCTAAAACATGTCACAAAAATGAGTATCAGAGCAATGATAACCATAACACAATATAATGCAAGCCAACTCATAAGCATGAAAATAATCCATCTAAACCAACATCTGTCCAATGAGAAAACACTGATGCAAATCTAGGCACTGCTAACTGCTCTGTACATGACTAAATGGCTACATCGGTCCTCAAATCTAAGTGTCCCGAGACTCAGTCCTGGCTTGGGAAAGTACTATAGTCCATAAATAAAATTATGATCCATCATAAATGCTTATCTCAGCATCTCATCTGTAGGAGATCTAGCTGAAAAAGTGTATTGAATCTGAAAAATAGAATATGGTAGCCCGTCTACTATATATGTGATAACAGACGGAAGCAAGAAACCTCTGCTCATGTACTCTGTTGCTACTATTTGAATAAAGTTGAAGGATTTGGAGGCTTATGAATGTGATTC
Organism: Pseudotsuga menziesii; assembly: GCA_001517045.1. Taxonomy (NCBI): domain Eukaryota; kingdom Viridiplantae; phylum Streptophyta; class Pinopsida; order Pinales; family Pinaceae; genus Pseudotsuga; species Pseudotsuga menziesii. Next base: position 1,022,773 of record LPNX010345158.1, read on the forward strand.
TATGGATGCATACTTTTGGTGGATGAGGTGATATGGTTGCATTTATGTCATGCTTTGTTCTTTTATAATTAATCTGGCTTAGAAGGTTACCCTACAGCACGTAGAATAAATATTTGCAGTTGCCAATTTATTTACTTACTCTTTACTCTTAGCGATTTAAGAAGGCGTGTTTTATTAAGTTATAGTTCATGCTTTTTTGGTTTCTAACCGTGAATAATACCAGATTTAATATGTTTGTTGCAAGTGTGATAGCTTTGTTTGCAGATCACAATTCCGAGTAAAAGGTTGAGCTCAGTTGCATCTCCTTTTCTTGGATTTAGAGCAAAACACTTGTGGTCTCACATTCAAACTTCCAAGTTTTCCAAGAGATTCAAGCTGTAGTAGTTGTTACCGCTTTTTTTGATAAAAACTCAAAATCTCTCTCTCTCTCGGTTACCTTTTCTATTATACTTAACAAATAGATTTGTCATTGCATGCTTATTTTTGGAATCTATATTTCTTTATGTATTTAGATCTGATTTGTCTTCAAAGAACTACATCATTTAATTATATCTAAGCTTGGAAAAATCGTGCTTTTACTTCAAAATTTTGAAAATTTTTCCAAGTATAAAATTTTTCAATTTTTTTTTAGTTTTTCATTGTCTTTCCCATCGTTTTCTAACATTTTTTGTTCGCTGGTTTTTAGCAAGGCTGCGCGCAAAAGTAGAGTTTTGGAGTGACCAAGACCAACAAGGAGGCCTCAGAACAAGCCGGCAGACACCCACTTTGATATAGTTTCTTAATCCACCATTGTAAGCTCTTAAATCCAAGTTTATTGGACTAAGAAGCACTCCATCTTCGTCATAAAAATTGTAAAAATTTAAACAAGAGCAGTGGGATAACCAGCACCCACATCCCATCCCCCCTAGGGGAATTTGCGTCTTATGTCATTTTTCATGAGATTGTTTTTTCTAACCCCACCACTTCACACACTCACTTTTGAGTGCAGGGTGTATACTTATTTCACATTTCACTGTTTAATTCATTGTTTTATTTTTGCAAAAGTAACTTAAAGATAAAACCATTCTTCGTCACCACGAATTATGCTCTCGCCTCTACCCAAAGGCTTTGCCGATTAGTGGAGGTTGATCAGAAAAGAGACACATAAGTTTGGTCATCATATACTTTTCATTAGTAGTGTTTTATTTCTTGCATAGTTTATGCTTGTTTAATAAAATGAATCCAAAGTCTCTTGAACTTCGCTGAAAAGCAAGTCAAGAGTGCTCTTTGTCGGAGAGTCAATGGTTACTTGTACAAAGCTGGACTAAAACTATTTCTCTACCACTACGTATGCTCTACCCTATTTGGGATACTCAGAAATAGTGGAACCAATCTTTAACATCTCACATTTAATTTAATCAGTCACTTAATAAAATCAACTACCCAAAAGATAAGCGAAAATCCGGCGCTTTGGTTAGACTTTGTGTGGGAAAATTCTGCCTGGGGAAGCTGGAACCACTATACTTAGATCTTGGGGCACCATTAGGCTACATCCTTGGTTGGTGTAGTGTTGAACACGCCCTTGGGACTTTGGCAGCCAACATGTCCTTGTACGGAGCCACCAAAGCCTAAATTCCGGACATTCCTCTCTGTACCTTTACGGTATCTTGAGAGTTTCCTTTCTTTCCCTAACCAAGATTAACAATCTAATAATCTAAAATTCACCAAGATACATTTGCACAACATTTCCCTTTTTTCAGCAATTATCAATTTTTCACTGTGTTGACTCCATAAGGCACTAGTCCTTGCACTCTTATTTGCTTATTATCAATATCAAGTATCGTGCATCATTTTATATATTTTACAATGATCTTTTAATTCATGTTGTTCAAAGGATTCTTTTAAATTATTGTTGCAGTTATATCTTGGAACCCCACTTTCTAAAAACTCCTAAAAACTTAATAAATAAACCATCAACTAATAACCTTAGTAACTTTTCATAGGGACTACCCCCCTTGGCTTCGTTAGGAGTTTGCCTAAATGGAGGAATCAAGATCAGGTGACATCACCTGACTCTTTGCTTGCCCCCAAGGTCGCACCTCTCCCTTCGTCCGAGAGACAACCGTTTGAAAGATTTTAGGCTGACAGTATGCACATTCGACGAGCAACAGATCCTATGTTGTTCTGTGTCTCGGCTTTGAGTTGTGCAACAAAACTTGTCGATGCCTTGATCCTTCTGGGCCAGGAGAACCCACTGGTGTTGATTCCTGAGCTTAGGCGAGTTGGGTTTTGAAGCGCCCATATTGACTTGCCAGTCTTTTTCCTAAGTGTTTTGTGTTTATGATTTCTGCTTGGATTTATGCACACTGTCAAATCTATCATCCGAGCAAGTGTGTTGTAAACCCTAATTCTCTAACAAACCCTACCTTGGACATTTCCATATTTTTATCTAAATCCCCCCAAGGTTCTAGGTTTGATCAATTGAATACACACTAACCCTAGATCTGATACCTAATTCCTTGAGTCACTAGTTCATTTAGCTTGAGTAACATTTCTAACACCCGTAACCATCTCTACTCAAGCATTTCTTAAATCCTAGCTTACTCCTTAAATCCAGGGTTTCCATCTCTCACCTTACGTATTCTATGCAAATAGTTTGATCTGGTGATTCGCTTTAGGTCTTTCCTTTTAGGATAGATATGGGTCTCCCTCTTTGTCACTTGGGCTTCAGTGGCATAAAGCAAAGGATATCTCAACCGGCATGACAACCATCCATCATCTGGAGGTTGGGGTATTCGTATGTCATGACTTTGGTTGTCTGTCCCCTCTGCCATCCTGTATAGGATTATTCTATGGGGCAACTCCAAGATTCGTGATAACAAAAACCATTCAATCAAATAACTAATTATGACAGATTTATTTTCCCAAAGTTGTATAGAGGTGTTGTTACCACCCAAGTTGCACTCAATTGAACTTTCAAGTGAGCCGCCAAATATGAACAAATACTTGTTCAAATTCAGAGTTCAAAAATCCATTCAGGCCTTCCAAGGTCCTTTTTTCAATTTTTTCACCACATGTCCATACCCTGTGGGAGGTTGTAAGAAATGTGCTAGCACCGGTTTTCTGTAAAGAACTTTGCATCAAATTGTAATTAAAGTATGATCTGGAGGCAGAATTTGGCGTTGCGATGTTCATTTTCACACTCAGAGCGTATCCTTTACCTCGAAACCCACTTTTCATATACTTTGGGTGATTAAATTGTCACTTGGGGCCATTTTTCGCTAAGGGGACGTCAAAATGTCAAATTAATGCTAACAATGCGACAAAATGACAAATAAAAAAAAATGTCAAGGGGACATGTTTTGACATGGCATTCTTGTCTCCCACATGAGGCAACTTCATCCGAGGTATGAAGTGTCATTGTTGGATAGGATTTAGAGGCTATCGAATATCTCAAGTAAAGTAATGTGCCATCCTCCATGTTTGACGTTTTGTGTATTAATGTTCCGTATAGGTAGTATTTACTAGCCTAATAATTTATTTATTTTTTTCGATTTTTGGGGACATTACAACTAACATCCGGGATCCTTATGATCTTTTCTTTCCATGTAAGAAAGTTCTGAGCCCCCTGGAGTCTATCCTCAACTCTCAACTGTACGACCATTCTGAAGTGTACCTATCAAACACTAGATCTAGAAGTCTAGGTTTGTGTCTTCCTATAGATCTGCCCCTTATTTATCACTGTTGTTGCAAATCTCTCAGCTTTAGCTCACTAGAGCTCTGATACCATGTAAATTTTCCTTTAATATTCCAACTAGGGCTAAACTGTGTATTCAAAATTTCTACTCATAACCAGACATGAATACCTTTTACAAGTATGCACCGGAGTATAAAGTACTGAGAAATAATTCACAACATCACATCACATTATAGACACTATTATTTTGGGTATGGAAACCCTCGGAAAAACCAAGATGGGAAAACCGGTGCTATAGTCAGATATGGATTTTATTATAGAGAAAATATGGAACGTTTACAATCACTGCTAATCACCCAAACATGGCAAAGCAGTACCCGACAGAATCACTAGACAACCCTAGCTAAAACCCAGCACACCTCTACTCGGTTGTACAGTCGACAGTACGACCTCCCACACGTGCAGTATGGATCCGTACAACTATTTGGAATCCATATGGTCTGTACGACAATTGTACGAAATTTTTTGCGGTAGTATGACCTCTTCTCCAGTTGCTTCTTGTACGGTCTTCTTTCTGCCTGGAAGCTTGGTCACCCTTTTTGTTAGCTCCTCCGTCTTCTCAGCTAAATCCTCCATTTGACTCTCTCTCTGTCTGTATCCTGTCTCTGTCGGGATACAAGTGTGTGTGTCCTCTCCACCAATTGTCATTTCTTTTATAACTTTAGGTAAAGCAAAAACCCTAACTTCACTTTCACTTAAAGTCAATAAATAATTAGATCACTTTAATTTATTTTTCAAAGTAAACTTAGGAAAAGTAAATTAAATACAACCGGTTTCCTGCTTTAAGTCTTCTGCTGCTAGTCACTTGTGTAGCGCAAGAGAGAGAGTCTTATCTGCAAGAAGGAGAAAGACAAGTCTGAAGTCTCATCTAGCTTAGCATATGGAATCTTAACATGGTATCAGAGCTAACCTGAATAGGACAACTTTCACAAGGCGAAAAAGCCCTCTCTCTCTCCCCGATAAGAAATTAGGGTTTTGGGAAAATTTTGATTATTGAAGATCTAATTGAATGGAAAGTTGCGCCCTCCTAGAGCGCACCTACTGAGCCTAAGATCGAAGTTTTTGAGTGAGTAGATCTCCAGGAAAGTCAAACCCTAGTTTGACACTGGACCAGAAATCGAGTGAACTAGAAAATTGCACTACAGAATCTCGCAAGTCAGATTTGAAAGGTGAAGACTTGCGATCTCCAAAAACCAAGCACACCAATCAACTTGCCTCAGTCATGCGCATCTCTTGGTAAGATCAGTTTCTCAGTTTCCAGAATTTCAATTTTTTGTAATCCTCTAACGAGATGGCCCCAAGCACCAAGCTTGAGGACAAACTAGAAGGCATAGAGAATTACAGAGCATGGAAATACAGAATAGGCCTCATTCTCAAGGAGAATGATCTTGAAAAATATATCAGAATAGAGAATAGGCCTCATTCTCAGAATAGAGAATGATCTTGAAAAATATATCAAGGATGAAGTTGTAGAACCTGCTGAGGCTGAAGCTAAGGAGAAGCACAAGAAGGATCCGATTAGGGAACAAAGGATTATTGATGATTCTATCAAGGATCACTTGATCCCTCAAGTGTCATCCAAGAAGACTCCGAAAGAAATGTATGATTCCCTAGCAAGAAGGAAGAAACATCAATAAAAAGATGAATCTAAGAGCTCAATTGAAGAGCACCAAGATGAGTCATGGAGAATCCATCCAGGACAATTTCACAAGGATCTCCCAGTTCAAGAAACAACTAGAAGCCATTGGAGACACCCTTGATGAAGATGAGTTGGTTATGACTGCTCTCAATAGTCTCACTAGACCCTGGGAGTCACACATCCAAATGATGTGTGCTAGAAAGGAAAGCCTAAAGTTTGATATTGTATGGGAACACTGTATTCAAGAGGAGGCTAGAGTGGCCAATAGAGAAGCTCTACTGAAGGAAGATGATCAAGCCCTAGCCATCGATACCAAGAGAAGGAGTCAACCCAACTTCAAGAAGGGAAACCACAAGGAGTCTCAACCTCCCAGAAGGATCCATAGAACAAGAGAAAGTTTTCAAAAGGACTACTCCAACTTTCATTGTTTTCATTGTGACAAGATAGGACACATTGCCAGAAATTGCCCTTTGAAGAGAGAAGAATACAAGAAGAGGAACAATAACAAAAGACATCCTGCACATCAAGTTGAAGATGAGGATAAAGAAGAAGAAGAAGGACCACAGAGAAAGCAAGCAAGAGAAGAAGATGCAGAAGAGTATGTACTATTCTCTGCACTCTCTAGGTCTGTAACACCTGGAGAAGACACATGGCTTATTGATAGTGGTGCTTCAAAGCACACGTCGAGACAAAAGAAAATTCTGTCAAAACTTGAAGAAAGAAACTCTCCTCAGAAAGTATCTCTAGGAGATGACTATCAATATCCAATCAAAGGAATTGGTGAAGCAAGCTACAAGCTTGATTCAAGAAATCGCCTGAAGATGAAGGAAGTTTTATATGTACCAGGTCTAAAGAAGAATCTACTTTCTATCTCAGCTTTAGATAAGAAAGGATACAGAGTTGCATTCATAGATGGCCAAGTACTCATGTGGCCCAAAGGAAAAACAATTAAAGATGCAGTTGTCATCGGTGAAGAAGAAGGAGGCCTGTATAAACTCAAGGGACATCTAGAAATAGCCCTTGTTCATGAGACTACTAACCCTAGTGAACTGTGGCATAGAAGGCTTGCCCACATCAATTACAAAGCACTGCCTCATGTGAACAAAGTAATGACAAGATTACCAGACTTGAAGATCAACCATGAAGGCATTTGCAAAGGATGTGCAAAAGGGAAGAATATCAAGAATCTATTTCCGAAAAGTGAAACAAAAACTAAAGGTACGTTGGAATTAATTCATTCAGATGTAAGTGGTCCAATGTCCTCCACATCTTTGAGTGGTTTTGATTTTTGAATACTATATTACATTTATTGATGACCATTATGGAGGCAATGACGACAATGATATATGATCAAGATCTTCCAATGCATCTATGGGCAGAAGCAGCAAGAACTGATGTCTATGTACAAAACAGAATATCTCACAGTGCCCTTGGATTCAAGACTCTAGAAGAGATGTTCACAGGAAAGAAGCCTGAGGTAAGTCACCTCAAAATATTCGGTTGTCCACTATATGTTCACATACCGAAAGAGAAAAGAACCAAGTTGGACCCTTCTGGAAAGAAGGGAATATTTGTTGAAGACTGTGAAGTATCCAAGGCATTCAAAATCTACATTCCTGGATTCCATCACATGGAAATCAGTAGAGATGTAACATTTGATGAAGAAGCAGCTCTCCAGAGATCCAGAAAATGTCAACATGAAGAAGTGTATGAGGAAGATGCACCTCCCAGAAATGTAGAGGCTACATTCCCCCCTGAAGATGAAGCACCTGAAGATCATGATATGACAGAACCACAAGAACCTCCTACGATGGGAACATCACGGAAAAGAAAGCCTGCTTGGGAAAGAGAAATTATACAAGAAGCAGAAAGATATGGAGCTCCTGAAGGCTCCACACAGATAAGAAAGAATCCCAAACCATTTTCCAGCTATGTAGCTTTGATGTGTGATCTTGTAGATCAAGAACCTACAAACTATGAAGACGTTGTCCAGAAGAAAGAATTGGTAGAAGCAATGACGAAAGAATACCAATCAATAATGAAGAATGATGTTTGGGATATAGTTCCCACACTAGAAGACAAGAGTGTGGTATCTTCCAAGTGGATCTACAAGATGAAACATGCAGTTGATGGAAGTATAGAGAAGTACAAGGAAATATTTGTGGCGAGAGGTTTCTCTCAAAAAGAGGGAATTGATTATGAATAAACATTTGCACAGCACGGTATACTTTGATTAAAGCCATCATGGCACTTGCACCCATGATGAAGTGGGACTTACACTAGATAGATGTGAAGACAGCCCCCCTGAATGGTGTGATTGAGGAAAAAGTATACATAGAACAGCCACAAGGATTCGATGTTGAAAACAGACGGACTCACGTATGCAAGTTGAAGAAGGCCCTGTATAATCTGAAGCAAACCCCTAGAGCTTGGTATGGAAGGATAGACAGTTTCTAGACGAGCTTGGACTTTACCAAGAGTAAAGTCGATCCTAACCTTTACCTCAAGGTTATAGAAGATGAACCTGTCATACTATTACTATATGTGGATGACCTATTTCTAACAGGGAATGAGAAACAAATTGTAGAATGCAAGAAGAAGCTCGCTGAAGAATTTGAGATGAAAGACCTTGGATTAATGCACTATTTTCTAGGTCTGGAAGTGTGGCAAAGTTCAGAAGGAATCTTTCTCGACCAGGGAAAGTATGCAGTGGAAATCTTGAAAAGATTTGATATGTTGGAATGTAAATCCATGGCCACACCCATGGATACCAACCTGAAGTTGTTGTCTGATGTGGATGTGACTAAATACAGACAGATTATTGGGTCGTTGATGTATCTAACAAATACTAGACCAGACATTTGTTTTGTTGTGAACACCTTGAGTCAGTATCTAGTTCAGCCTAGACATGTTCACCTGGTCGCTGCAAAACATGTGATGAGATATCTGAAAGAAGCTATAGACTTTGGTCTATACAATGATGGAAGCCATGACTACAAATTGTATGGATACAAAGTGTAAGGTTTGTCGTTACACCAAAACCTACAGATGTTGATGAACATTTGAAACCCAGCACAAGGCCCTATCACCAGAAGTGGTGGTTAAACCACTTGTTTTATATTCCCAGAGGTGCGGCGGTTATACCATGTGGAGGTACCCGATACTCCAACACCCCGCCTCCGGCGTAGCTCGGGGGAATTGAACCTGAGACCTCAGCTCTGATACCATGTAAGGTTTGCCGTTACACCAAAACCTGTAGATGTTGATGAACATTTGAAACCTAGCACAAGGCCCTATCACCAGAAGTGGTGGTTAAACCACTTGTTTTATATTACCAGAGGTGCGACGGTTATACCATGTGGAAGTGTCTCAGATAGAAGAAGCACATCAGGTGGATGTTATTGTCTGGGGTCTGCTATGATTTCATGGTTTAGAATAAAACAGTCCAGTGTTGCTTTTAGCACGACTGAAGCACAATATATAGCAGCTTGCTCTGCTAGTTATGAAGCCATATGGCTTCGGAAGCTGATGTCGGGTTTATTTAACCTGGAGTTGGATACCATAGTGATTCTATGTGATAACCAGAGTTGTATAAAGATGACAGAGAACCCAGTGTTCCATGATAAATCAAAGCACATAGAAATCTGGTATTTCTACATTCAAGATATGATACAGAAGGGAGCCATAAAGCTCCAGTATGTGAGTAGTGATGAACATGTTGTTGATGTGTTGACGAAGCCTCTGTCTCGAGTAAGTTTGAATACTTTTGAGACAAGCTTGGTGTTGTTCGGAAAGACCTTCCCCGGAAGGGGGAGCAGTGATGTTTGTTATCACCCGCCTTGTAGTTGCCTGCTTAAGGTGGATCCAGAATGGATGGTAGAAGGGCAAGCAACTAAGGGGTGGAACCACGACTGCCTAGACTCCCAAATGGATGGTTGTCACGCTAATCAAGGCAGCCTTCACTTTAGGTTATCCTAGTCCAGGACAACAATGGGGGAGACCCGGATCTGCTCCAGACAGGAGAGATCGAACCTAGACACCAGAAGAAGATGAGATGGGGCTTCAGGGCACTTAAGGTGCAAGGTGAATGGGAACCCTAGCTCTAGGGTTTAGGTACTAGCAACTGTCTTGGGAAATGTAACTATGACAGGGCGAGCACGAATAGAGTTGGAACTATCCAGTACCTAGAAATCAGACTCAGTAAAAGGTGTTTGAGCTATCAGTGAATGTTGGTAGATGGCAAAGGCTAAGAGCCTAAGGGCAGCGCTAGCTTGGAGATCAACGCTTTGTATGCATCGGGCAATAGAGTCAGTAGTAAGACAACGTTTCAGGAAACCCACTTGGGAAACACCTTGATCTACAAAACCAGAAAGCAATTGGTCCAAAAAAGCCAAGGTACAGGAAACCCAACTCAGTAGATAGCTAGCGCTGGGGCCTAGGAAGACAAATCTGAAGCTTTGGGGGGTACCGGAAGGCTAATGACTCAGCGTTGAGGATGAGGAGAGATCAGGGAGATCTGATCTACAAGCCCAAATCAAGAAAACAGCAGGACAATCAGATCTAGAAAAGTCAAAATCTGATGATGGGGCTAGGAGGCTGAAAACTGATTTTTTCAGATCTAGGGCAAACCAGGATGAATTAGCACAGCGTTGAGGGTGTTTTGGGATGCTTGGGACCCGATCTATCAGCCTATCATGTCAAATTTCCGAAAAACCTACTTCCGGAAAATGCCAATTTTCAATGAGGGCGCTAGGGCAGTTTCAGTCTATTTTTCAGATCCCAGTCAAGCTGTTGAGCTTCTTGACAGCGTTGGGGTTGATTTGGACTGCCCAAGACCCGATCTATCCGTCTATGAAGTCAGAAATCAGAAAAACTCAAAACCCTCGCAGGTCAATTTTTTCAGTGGGGAGTTATGCAGTTTTCTACTGAAAAATCATATCTAGGTCAATCTATGAGGAATTTGACCAGCGTTCTAGTTGATTTAGTTAGGGGGAGGCCCAATCTATGAAACCCAGAAATGGTTTGGCAAAAGATCGAACGGTTCCCTGATTATTTGATTATTTAGGTTTTTATGGTTTAGGAGTTTTCAGAAAAATAGTTAAATTTCAGCAAGGTACAATGGAATAAGATCAAAAAAGAAGAACTTCCTGTGGATCTTACCCAGATAAGCTTGTAGAAGTCTGTAACAGTGACAATCCTAGCTATCCCGATCAATCCTGGAAGATCCCCGTGATTTCTATGGCATTTGCAAGCTCCAAACCATCAAAACACCCCCTACCCTGCATGAGCAAACGTCAACCATATCATATTTGCACATACAAAATAAAGAAACTGAATGCTACAAGACAATAAAATGAAGTAATCATAGATAGCAATGAAACTAATGAAAACCCCCTGATCCAAGACGAAGAGAACCAAGCGAGTTGAGGTCCCCCTACAAAAACGCTCCAACCAAAACGCCCTCCTGTAGACAAAACAATGATAAGCCACGAAAAAAATAGATCTCACGAGAATTTCCACGATGCTAGTAAGCTGAAGACAAGCTAATCACCATTTGAGCACATCAGACGCAAAGCAAATCCAGAAACTTTCCACAGAAAAAGTCTTTCTATTATTCGGATCCAAGAGCCAAAGACGCCTTACAAATGAGAAGCTCTCTCATTTAAATAAAAATGAGAAGCTCTCTCATTTAAATAAAAATGAGAGAACCTCAATCATAACCAAATCCTAACCACTTTCAAAACGAGTGGCTAAGATTAAAAGATACAATGTTTTAATCAATGGTTGAGATGAGCCCAACATACAATACATGGATCAATATAATTATAATTTACCAAAGTGGACTTAAACCACCCAAATAAAAATAACCTACTCAACAAGAAATAAATGAAAGCACATGGTGGGTTCAAGGAGTGTTTGACTAACACCCTTTGGGTGTCCCCATGGCACAATAAATAATATAACAATTTAAAATTTTGACTTTTGTGCCTCCTTGAGGAAAACGTGGGTCTCCCAAAAAGCTCCAGAAAATATATAAAATTTGCCCAAAAATAGGTGCGGGCCCCATAAAATGCTGAAACTGCCGGAGAAGGTGTGGAAGACATCACTCTCATCATCATGACTCATCCCATGTCATTTCCTTTCCTCAATAGCCCAAATCGATTTCTTCAATAGCCATTTAATCATTTTTTAATCTGCCTCGGGAAACGAGAACCTGCGAAAACAGCCTCCTAGGGTGCTTGCGTTGCGAAACTGAGCCCACCAGGCTCTCTGGGATGGGGGTACTATGGTATAAACAAGTGGTTACACCCCTATGTTCCATACAACGCCCTAGGAGATCCAACTAAAACATCTCCCTACTCAGACATATCAACCTGTGAAGAAAAACTGCATCAAAAAGGCAGAATGAGCCTAATCATATCTGCAAGTGCCCGGAACTGGAAATAAATAGTCTCATTGGACTCAGAGAGTCCAAATCCATCTAAGGTGTATACTCATACCCCTCATAGGTCTCTATCTGACCATCAACCACATCAAATAAACAATATAACCATCTATAATTGATCAGATACCCATAATAACTCAGAATACATGCATCTGCTGCAAGTGTTAAAAGGTTAAGACATGCTCTACAACTCATTCAAGTAACAATCACAACAAGTAGCATTCATTTCACTGGCGGTACATCGACCAATACATATATAAGGTTTTATTTATTACTACTTAGACTTAGATTTTCAAGACTATACTCACTTCATAGCTATAGCCAATTTGCTAGTGAAGGGTGAAAGGTGAAAATGACAAGGCTAAGGCAAAGGATGACTTCCTACTCAAAATCATGACACTTTGGATAAGGAAAGGGAAAACCCACTATAACCAATGTCGGACAAACAACAACACAAGGAATGGCAGTGCCTCACAAATGGATGAGTTGTTTAGAGAGTGCTTATTCAACTTAGGTATCATGTCTACATCAAGCTTGATCCAAATTCATTAGGATCACATTTTATTCCATGGCCTTTTTGGCCTATATGACCCTTTTGGGACTTCACCAGTGCTTAAAAGCACAGCTAATCGCTGCTTTCATCCGGGACATATTTATTTTAATAAGGTCAGCAATTTTTGGATATAACACATTTTTAACCATTGCTTTTTTTTTAAACCTTTTCTTATACTCTTCAAGGAGTATTTTAGCATTTCATTGCTCTTGCCCTTTTTACAGATGTTAAGAAACACAGTTTTACAATTTTCATTTTCCACGGGCGCATATTTAATATTTCAATACAAGTAGTACATGAGCTTTCAGTTTTAGCCAATACATCTCAAGTGACTAAGGGAAGTTCTGCACAATGCCAAACATTGGGACAACCGACCAGAATGATTTAGGCATACCATCCAACTTACCAAGGCAAGTTCTGTCACCAACTCAGAGCCAAGACACAATATAAACAAGGAGGCTTGTCCAACAAAGGTTCTAGCGGGGAAAAAGATCCTCCATGCCATAAGTCAAGAAGTCAGTTAGGTTGAAAAACTAAAATGGAAGGTAATGGATGGGTGAATACAGTGGATGATGGAACCAACACTAGCAAGCCAAAACAATGGTGGGAATGACTACCTCTATTCTCCCTAAGGAGGGTAAAACCAATGAGTATAGATCAAGAACTTCCAAGTCTAAGTAAGGACATCAATACATAGTACAAGATACAACCAAGTCCATATAATTATGACTGCCAGATCATGATACCACAAGTTAATACATGTCACAAGAATCAGTATAAGAGCAATGATAACCATAACACAATATAAAATGCTGAGTCATAACCATGCAATATAATCCATCTGAGACATCATCTGTCCAATGAGAAACAACTGATATAATACTGGGCAACAAATGACTGCTCTGAAATAACATAAATGGCTACATTGGTCCTCGAATCTGAGTGTCCTGAGACTCAATCCTGACATAGAAGAGTGTAATAGTCCACTAAAAGAAAAATTATCCATATAAACTGCTCATCTCAGCATCTCATATGTAAGAGATCTAGCTGAAAAATGTACTGTGTCTGAAAAATAGAATATGGTAGCCCGGCTACTATATATGTGATAACAATGTTGCAGTGGGATTGTATCATCCCTGGAAACCTGTCCCAAAGTGATCCATAGACTTATGTCTTCGAGAAAGAAGCAGGATTGTATCATCCCTAGACATTTGTCCTAAAGTGATCCGGTGACTTCGGTCGTCGAGAATATGGTAGGATTGTATCATCTTTGGACTTAAGTCCTAAAGTGATAGGGAGTGATTATCCTGTAATTGTATCCAGTGACTTCGGTCGTCGAGAATGTGGTAGGATTGCATCATCCTTGGACTTTTAAGTCTTAAAGTGATAGGGAGTGATTATCCCGTAATTGTATCTGGGGACTTCGGTCGTCGAGAATGTGGTAGGATTGCATCATCCTTGGACATTAGTCCTAAAGTGATAGGGAGTGATTATCCCGTAATTGTATCCAGTGACTTCGGTCGTTGAGAATGTGGTAGGATTGCATCATCCTTGGACTTAATTCCTAAAGTGATAGGGAGTGATTATCCTGTAATAGTATCCGGTGACTTCGATCCTCAAGAATGTGGTGGGATTGTATCATCCCTGGACTTAAGTCCTAAAGTGATCCGTAGACTTTCGTCTCCGTATTGTGGATTGCAGGTTGTTGTTGATGACGATGTTACTTATCGAAAGATTAGAGTATTGTTGATGTTACTGATGATGTTGCTCAAAGTATTGATGATAACGATGATGATAGTACTGATTGAAAGATCAAAGTGTGATGAAGATGTTTCTCAAAGAATTGTTGCTGATGATGATATTGATCGCAAGGTCAAAGTATTATTGATGATGATGGTGCTGATTGAAGACTAAAATACTGATGATGATGTTGTCGATCAAAGTGTTGTTGCTGAAATTGAAGATGAAGACTATATGTCGAAGATGATGAAAAAGCTTCCAATGATTTATAGATGTATCACCCTAATGATGTTGAAGATGCTCTCTCTCCTACTGCTGTTGTTGATGTTGTAGAATACCATTCTCGTTAAAGGGGAGTGTTCAATTATTGTAACTTCGAAGTGTATTTACTTATTGTACCCCGATGTTCCTATCGGGAGAATAATTTGTATTTCATTATACCCCGAATTTCCTATCGGGAGAACTACTAAGAGTCATGAGGAAAAACCCTCCGTTGTAAGTCGGGTCATTAGCACCCTCATTAATATAATATTAAGTTATTTTGAGTCCTCCCAAAGAAATCGGCCTAGTCAATTTTAGTGGGGCCGACTTGGTTGAGTGAAATGTCAAGTGAACGAAAGAATATAAATAGAAGTGAGGTGCTCCTCATTTCAACACACAGTCAGTCACTTGTGTAGCGCAAGAGAGAGAGTCTTATTTGCAAGAAGGAGAAGGACAAGTCTGAAGTCTTATATTTTATCTTTTTGATCATCTATATTGAGGAAGCTTTTTGCTGGGATTTTCCCTTTAGGGTTTTTCCAGGACAAATCTGTGTTGATCTTGTGATATTGTTTCTTTCAGTGATCCTGTCTATATGCTTTTGTTGTGAAATTGTAATTGAATACTGATAATCTAGCTTAGCATATGGAATCTTAACAGCCTTCACTCCCACACTTGGCCAATTCACCATCAGTTAACTCCTGTTGAGGAATTCGCCCTCTTGGGCCATTCATGCTATAAATAAAGCATACCTCTTCCATTTCAAGTTAGTTAGAGCTTTGGGAGTAGAAGTTAGCTCTTATAATTGTTCTATCTTTTGTTAATGAGAATAAAAGAGACTTTGGAGGTCCATGTTGTCTAATGGTATCGCATAAGTGGATGTATTATCTCGGTTTCATGAGGTAATCTGTATTTAGTCTATCTGCATTTACTATATGAAGATTTAGCCCACTGGTTGGTTTGGTATCAATTTTGTAGGAACGATTACTAAAACTTGTTTGATTTAGTTAGTATTTTATCTGTCATGACTCATAAGTTAGAGATTCAAGACTTATGTGTTTCATTTGTTTATGCTCATATTCTCTTGGTTTCTAATCTTGTTTTATTTCTAGATTTAATGGGTTGTGTACAAGTATGTTGCTAGCTACAGGTTACTTGATTTGATGAAGCAAAGAGCTCGCTTTCTCTTGTTTTTTCAAAGTTCTTTCTGAATATCAAGCCCTCGATGTCCCACATGTCAAAGCCTTCAAAGTTTTCTTTGCTCAAAGATCCACGTTGCTCTTCTCTTTCTCCACGTACTTCCTTTTCTTTGGTTACAATTTTATATTGCAATTTGAATTAGATCTATCATCTTAAAGCTAAAATCATAATCAGATCTAGTTTCCTTTGTAACTTAACTAGATTCTAGTTGTTTGTAAAGAAGTATCATTTGAAAGCTAGATCTAGTATAGAGATTTTTCATTTCTTAGTTGTCTTTTTGATACATCTAAAGGCTAAGATGAAGGTTTATGCTTTTGGTATTTAAAGGTTAAATTTGGCAAAGTAAAAAGTGTTTTCTATTGGCTACTCAAAGTTTGCCAAGATCCTCAAGAGGACTTGTCCTTTTGAGTTATTTTTGTCATTTTTGAAGTAGTTTTAACTTAAAAATCTTTTGCAACTTTTTTGTCGTATTTTCCCAAACACTCTTAAAGTGTTTGGAAGCATTTTCTAGTAAACTTGTTGGCTGTTTTTTTTATCATTTGATGAGCAAGTAGAGAGAAATACCACCCGAAAATTGAAGTTTCAAGCAAACCAAAGACTCCCTACCTTCCTATTTTTTCATTTACTTTCTCTCCATCCATATTTAGAGAAAAAAACTTGTAAATCTGTCGATCTTTATTATAAAGATCACAGATATCCAAAAAGATTTATTTTGCATTGTAACCTTTGAAATAAAAAGAGCGAGTGAGCTGCCAAAGTGCCCACACCCCATCCCCATTCGGGGATTTGTGTCGTCTCTCCTTTTGGGTTTGATTTGTTAGTTTAGTTGCTTTACCTTTTTTTTATTTTACTTTATTGTTTATAGGAATGAAATACTAACCCCACGCATTCCTGAGTTAGCCGGAAGGGCAAAGAGATTCATGGTAGGATTAATTAGAAAACAAATTTATTTTCTTTCTTTTTTCAGTTTTAGTTTTTTTTTTAAATTAACCTGGTTGTGCTCTCATGAGTATCCTATAAGGGGGAAAGAGATTCTTAGTCATGAGTGGTTTGCTAATAAACATCACATTTAGATTTAATAAAAACAAACCAACGCCTTGCTTCCAGTATGCTCTGAACCACTACAGCATAGTATGATCGGTTTGGTTGCTTCAAAAATGAAGTTTGGTGACTAGATTAATGGGGAAATCCACACAAGTTATTTTTCTAAGAATTGGGCAGGTCGCAGAGGGTGACTACCACAGAGTCATGGGGATACTCTAAGCAGGTTATGCCTCACCCCATTAGACACTTGGTAAAATTGCTCTAGCGCTCAATTCAAGGGAACTTGGCTTGTGGGACCAAACCCCAATTTACCCACTCCTTAATCAACTCATTAATAAATCTTAAAACTTACCAAAGAGACACTGCAATACTTTCACTGAGACTACAGCAGCACCCCTTATACACAAGCAATATGTTGCCGCCTAATTCGCACCTCGGGTCACATGGCAAAAATCTTCAATCCACTGGGTGCAACCTTGGGGGCAAGCTCAAGCCAAGTGTTGTCACCTGATACTTAGCTCCTCTGTCTAGGCCAACTCCTAGCGAAGCCAAGGGGGGTGGACCCTATGAAAGATAATCTAAGGCGGTTTCTAACTATGAAAGTATGAAACAACAGATTTTCTAGGAGTTTTTTAAGAGTGAAATGAAATAAAATGTTACCTATAAATTACTATAAATAAATTACTCTTGGCAACCTTTAGAGAAATAAACACATCATTCAAGTCACATTTGCAAAATTAACTTATGGAAAACAAAAGAGTAAATAGACCAGTGCCAAATGAAGAAAGTGCTTTGCATATGAGAGTTGCTAGTGTAGTCTCAATGTAAGTATTGGAGTGTCTCGGTTGGTAAAATTTTAGATTTTTTAAATGAGTGATTAAGGGAGTGGGTTAATTGTGGGTTTGGCCCAATAAGGCAAGCTCTTTTGAAATGATCGCTAAAGCAGTATAACCAAGTGTCCAACAAGGCGAGGCATAACCTGCTTGGAGTAGCCCCCTAACTCTGTGGTGTCCACCCTCTACGACCTCCTGATTTCTTAAGAAACGAGCTTATATGGATTGTCCTATTATTCTAGTCTCTCGTATCACTTTCTGGTATAACTAGTTGATCAGACAAGCTGCAACGTTGCAAAGCATGTAGGGAAAGAGCCTTTCTTAATTTTATCAAAAGTCCTAATGTGTTGTCTTTATTAACAAATCAATTCACAGTTGCGAGTCTTTTTCCCCCTCTCGGGATACTCGGGAGAGCACAACTGTGTTTAAACACTAAAGAAACAAAGGAAAGATTATCTAATTAGTTCTTACCACGAATCTCTTTTCCCCTTCTGGGATACTCGGGAGAGCGTGGGGTAAGTATTTCCTTTACTTTGTGTTATCACATATATAGTAGTGGGGCTACCATATTCTATTTTTCAGATTCAGTATATTTTTCAACCAGATCCCCTACATATGAGATGTTGAGATGAGTATTTATGATGGATCATTATTTATTTGATGGACTTAAGTACTCTCCCATGCCAGGATTGAGTCTTAGGACACTCAAATTTGAGGACTGATGTAGCCATTTAGCCATGTGTAGAGCAATTAGCAGTGCCCAGATTTGCATCAGTGTTTTCTCTTTGGACAAATATTGATTCAGATGGATTATTTGCATGATCATGACTCAGTTTATATTATATTGTGTTGTGGTTATCATTGCTCTTATACTCATTTTTGTGACATGTGTTAGCATTTAGTATCATGATCTGGCAATCATATAAATATGTGGACTTGGATGTATCTATATTATGTATTGATGTCCCTACTCAAAATTGGAAGTTCTTGATCTATACTCATTGGTTTTACCCTCCTTAGGGAGAATAGAGGTAGTCATTCCCACCATAAGTTGGCTTGCTAGTGTTGGTTTCATTATTCATTGTCTCCACCCATCCATTACCTTTCAGTTGTGTTTCAGCGCGACTGACTAATTGACTTGTGGCATGGAGGACCTTTCCTCACTAGAACCTTTGTTGGACAAGCTTCCCTGTTTATTTGTGTCTCAGCTCTGAGTTTCCTAGGATGTGTTTACTTACCCGAAACAAGTAGCGCTGCCATCAATACAATGTACTTGGAAATAAAATGAATATATTATAAAAATCCCATTCATGAAAAGTAGTGTTTTTCAACATACGTGAATGCAAGGCTAGCCTAATGAAATTGGCTCTGAAAAATATTGCAATGAAATATCTTAAAACATTCATGAAAAGTAGTGTTTTTCAACATACATGAATGCATAAAACCTAAATGATAAAAGTTCGTATAAAAATACGTGGACAAAGGCTATGGAAAATCAAAGGCCCAAAAGGCAATGGTTCCTAAAAGTTATATCTAAAGATTGTTGGCCTTACCTGTATTGAGTTGGATTGTAAGCATTTGTCAAAGTGAGTAAGCACCTCTGAAGTAGTTCACCCATTTGTGAGGCACTGCCATCCTCTTTGTTGTTGTTTGTCCGGCATATGGCTATAGTGAGTATCCCCTTTCCATATCCAAAGTGTCACAGTGTTGAGTGGGTAGTCATCCTTTGGCCTAACCATATGAATTTTAGCCTTCACCCTTCACTAGCAAATTGACTACAACTATGACATGTGTATAGTCTTGAAAGTCTGGTCTGAGTTATAATAAATAAAACCCTATATATGTATTTGGTTGATATCCCACCAGTGAAGTGATTGCTTTTTGTTATGATTGTTACCTAAATGATTATTAGAGCATGTTGTAGCCTTTTATCACTTGCAGCAGATGGATGTTAGCCTGAGTTACATTATTGGTATCTGGTCATTTACAAGTTATTATTTTGTCTATTTGATATGGTTGATGATCAAGCAAAGACCTTGACAGGGTATGAGTATATACCTTAGATGGATTTGGACTTTTTGAGTCCAATGAAACAGCTTGTTTTCCATTGTGGGTACTTACAGAGATGATCAGACTCATTTTACCTTTCTGGTGTAGTTTTGCTTCACTAGAGGGCAGGTCTGAGCAGGGAGATGATTTTGTTGGATCTCCTAGGGCGCTGTATAGGGCATCAGGGGTCCACCCACTTGATACCATAGTATCCCCCTCTCAGAGAGCCTGTTGGGCTCAATTGGACAACGCAGGCACCCTAGGAGGTTGTTTTGGCAGGTTCACGTTTCCCGAGGCAGATTAAAAAATAATTAAATGGCTACTGAAGAATTCGATTTAGGCTACTAAGGCAAGGAAATGGCATGGGATGAGATCTGATGATGAGAGTGATGTCTTCCACACCTCTAGCAGTTGCAGCACCTGGATAGGCCAACATCTATTTTTCGGGCATTTTATATTAATTTCTGGAGCTTTTGGAGGCTCACGATTTCCTCAAGGAGGCACAATTTCATAGTTTAAAATTTATATTATTTTTATTGTGCCATGGGGACACCCAGAGGGACTTAGTTAACACTCCATGGACCCACCATGTGCTTCATTTATTTCTTGTTGAGTGGGATCCCCTCTCCTAGGGTGATTTTAGTCCACTTTTATATTATATTGTTATATTGATCCATGTATTGTATGTTGAGCTCATCTCAACCATTGATTAGAACATTTGTGTCTTTTAATCTTAGCCACTCATTTGAAAAGTGGTTATGATTTTTGTTCTCTCATTCCTATTTAAAGGAGAGATTTGTAAGGGGTCTTTGGCTCTTGGATCTAGATAATAGAAAAACTTTTTGTGGATATTTCTTAGATCTCCTTTGCATTTGGAGTTCTTAGATGGTGATTGGAAAGTCTTTTGCTTCCTAGCATTCGGGAAATTGTTGCAAGATCTATATTATTTTTGGGAATCTTTGTTTTGTCTACTGGAGGGCGACATCAGCTTGGGCGTTTTTGCAGGGGCTCCTCAACTTACTTGGATTGGCTTCGCTTGTATCAGAGGGTTTTCATTAGTGTCATTGCGATCTATGATTTCTTCTTGCTATTTTTCTGTAGCATCTTGCTTTTTCTCATGGTATAGCAAATCTGGTATGGTTGACGTTTGTTGTGCAGTAGAGAGGGCGTATTGACTTCTTGGAGCAAAATGTTGAACATAGAACTTGATCAAAGCTTCTCAAATTGATCGGGATAACATGGATCATCATCATCAAGGCACCTATAAGGATTTCCAGGTACGATCTACAGGTTAGTACCTTTCTTCCAAATCTCAATCCATTGGCATCTTCTTTTCTTCATTTTTACATTAAAGTCCCATAATAAAAAAACCAAAAATATTTAAAATTAGACCACTTGATCTCGAGCCAAACCGTGTTGGGTTTTGTAGATCAGGTCATCCCCTCACCAAATCATCCTCAACGCTGAGCTGAAAGTGGCTAGTTGTCCCTAGATCTGAGTAACTGTCCTCCCAAACCCTAGCGCTATCCACCTTTTTTCTGACTTTTTCCGAGATCTAATTTTCCTAGCAAAATACCTTGTTGGGTTTGTAGATCGGGCCATCCTCTCACCAAATCTCCTTCAACACTGAGCTAGAAATGGAAAGGTTGCCCTAGATTTGAAAAGTTAACCTCCCAAACCCTAGGGCTAGCTATCTTGCTGCTGATTTTTCCCGTAAATCTTACTTTTCCGGCAAAGTACCTTTTTGGGTTTGTAGATCAGGGTATTTCTCAAATGGGTTTCCTTCAACGCTGGGCAGATAGTGACTCCATTGCCCTAGATCTGACAGGCACTGATCTCCAACCCTAGCGCTACCCCCTCTTTGGCCTCTTTTTCCTGTGATCTTACTTTTCCTTGGTGACTCGGGTACTTTGACATTGTCATATCTTTCATCGAGTCTATCTGTGGGTATTAGATAGCCCCAATCCTGTCCTTCCCCCTCCCTGCATTGGTTACGTTTCCCAAGGTAGTAGATATCTTCACCTATTGCCAGTTCCTTAACCCCAAATCTAGTATTTACTTCATAAGTCACCTGTGTCCCACTTTGGATCAAGCCTCACAATTCCTAAACCTTAATCCAAAGCCTTGGTTCACCTAGAGACATCATCCATAGATCTAGGGTTTCCATTACCTTGCACCTTATGTACCTCAAGTCCATTTGATCTGATCTAGTGTCTAGGTTTGATCTCTCCTGTCGGGAGTACATCCGGGTCTCCCTCCCTTTATTGTCTTGGGCTAAGATTACATAAAGCGAAGACTGCCTCGATTGGCGTGACAACCATCCATTTGGGAGTTGAGGCAATCTTGGTTCCACCTCCTTAGTTGTTGGTCCCTCTACAATCCATTCTAGATCCACCTCACATAGGCAACTACAAGGTTGGTGATAACACTTTGATAACATAAAAATAAATAAACAAGAAATAAAAAATGAACTAGCTAAAACTCAAAAATCATGAAAAAAAACACCTACGCGAATCCCCCCAAGGGGAATGAGGAGTGGGCTCTTAGGAGCCTACTCAAAACTTTATTAACTTTTTACAATGATGAAAGAGGAGCACTTAGGTCCTTATAATCCGTATCCAAAGGCTTACAACAACGTTTAAAAATTGAAAATTTATGCAAGGGGGACTCCGTCAAGCTCTTAATGGTTCATTTTCTCGCAAAACAACGAGAGTTTCCTTCTCCTTTTTGTTATACCTGTAAAAAATCAGCAAGCTATCAAATAAAAAACATGCTCAAAGACAGTTTAAGAATGTCTTGAACCAATTTTACAAATATCGTGTCGGCAAATTTATCGTCGAGAGTCCAAAAAGAAATTATCGAATTTATTGGCACAAATGTCAACAAACATCGGCAATATATCGGCAACTTAAAAAAAATAAAAAATATTCATTTTTTTCAATTTTCTAAACATCTAAAGCAACAAGAACATCAAATAAATACATTGCTACATGATTATGGAAATAAAACCAATATATAAGATGTATAAGACGTCTAATGATACATCACACATCAAAAATGAACGTGACTTGGATATTGAATCCCCGACTCATGAATCACCAAAAAATACAATCAATATATTATGTATCTCATATGCAATGAAATCAACTAAATAGAGTAAACTATGGATTCCCTCTACCCCTTTTACGGGTAAAGGTAATCGCTCTAGTAATGACTCTGCCTCTAGAGCTAGAAAGCCCAGGCGCTCGTGGGGGTCATCGTGGACTATGGCATCCTCTAGAAGTGCCTGGCAACTGATGCACTCTAGAAGAACTAGAAGTATGATAAGGTACTGGACCCTCATCAAGTCCTCTACCACTGCTACTGCTACTGCTACCACTGCCCATATATCTAGCTCCCTCTGACTGAGACTATGGCTGTGAAACTGGTGGCTATGAAACAGAAACTAGTGGTTGTGCAACTAGTGGCTTCGATGGTGGCACAACCTCAAACGAGTCTAACCACTCATTGTCCCATGTCTCACTCTCCATGTCCTGTGTGTATCATCCTCTAACCAATCAAGGACTGCCTCCATAATAGGTTCCTCAATCTCCACTCTCCATGCAGCAGTAGTGTCAATGTCGTCCAATGAAATGGCCTCCACCTCAGGTTTTTTCTCAAGCTGCTTCACCCACAACCTGAGATTGTAGGAGACATACACTAGATCATTCAGGCATTGGGTATCCAACCTGTATGATGACCATAAATTTATCCAATTAGAATTTAGAATACATAATTACCCATGGGACATAAATTACAAGTTATAAAGAATTTAGAATTTAATTTCAAATTCTCAAACCTGTTGCGATTCTTGGTGCGTATGTTTTCAAATACACTGCAGTTGCGCTCACAACCAGAAGAACCACATGTTTGGCTAAGGATCTGAACAATAAGCTTTTGGAGATGGGGTACTCATCTGCCATAGGTTTCCCACCAAGTATCTACAATGAATTGGAGAAACATAAGAGAAGACATTGAAAATTTGAAATTTAAAACAAAGAAAGTAATGAAATTAAATTTTGAAACAAGGTGAAACTTACTTAGTATTATGTCCTTCCTGTTATTAATAGCCATATCAAAGCCAAATGTTCCCATGGCCCTCCTATAGACTTCCAACTCTTTGAAAATCTCTGAACGGTCAACTGCACTTGGCACCATCCTCTGGACACACTCCAAGAACCCATCCATTACCTCTGCATCGAAGTTGAAGCCACATGAGTAAGAGAATGCAGTGTTGAGGAATAAGCCTCCAGCATGAATGGGGCAATGAAGTGTTTTTTTTCCATCGATGATCAATCACCTCCCATATCAATTGTTGTTTCGCTTGCCCCTCGTACCCCTTGTCCTCATAGTAGGCATTAATGGCCTCTTTGGCCCTATCCATAGCCTCATACAAGTAGCCCATTGTGGGATTATCTCCATCAACCAAGAGTAGAACCCTTACCAAAGGTTCACATATAGTACACACCTCCTTCACCCCATCCAAGAAGCTCTTTTGGTATGACACTAGCCTGAATATGTCATGTCCCTCCAGTTTAGTGCTAATTGATAAAGCACACCACTCAACTGAAAGGAACATAGTCTGCAAGTCCCGCATAGAAGTAAGTAGAGACTGAAGACAGATGAAACAAGTGGCAAAGCGAGTGATGGTAGGACGGACCAACTCCCTATCATGAGAGAACTTCCTCATCAAGCTAAGCACAGAAGCATGATTGTATATAAATTTACTAATGCTTCTTGCTGGATTAATGATATCCTTGATAAACTAGATCTTCCCCATATCCTCTAAGATAAAGTCAATACAATGTGCTACACAAGGTGTCCAAAACAAAGTAGGATGCCTGTCCATAAGCATCCTACCAGCTGCCACATAATTCGCAGCATTGTCCGTTACTACTTGGACAACATGATGCGGACCTATCTCTTGGATGAACTCATCCAACAACTGACATAGTAATGTTGCATCTTTGACCTATACAGATGCATCCACGGATTTTATAAACATTATGCTGCGAGGACAATGAAACAAGAAATTGAGAAGGGTCCTACCCTTCATATCACTCCAACCACCTGACATCACGGTGCATCCTGTGGCCTCCCATGAACGTCAAAGATCCTCTAGCCTAGCAGTGCAATTGACCTATTCATCATCAAGGATGGGCCCTCTCAACTCCTCATAAGCGGGGGGCTTATACCCCATCCCAACAATAGCAACAACTTCGAACATAGGCACATAGAATGGGTTCCTTGCAAAGTGGAATAGAATATCACTCCACAAAAGACATCGACCCACAAGTTTATCTGCTTACATTTTCTCTTTTATCTTGTACATTGACTTTATACCTGATTATCCACCAGGACCAGATCTCGACAAAAAAGTGAGAAATAGAATGTGTCGTTGAAGGCATGGCAGAAGATGAGGATAAGGTCTCACTCTCCACTCCCCCTAAAGCGTATCCGGTTGTCCCGGATCCTAACGCTGCTCTCATTCCAAGTTCCTACCTCAAAGCTTCCCTCTCATCTTTCCTCTTGCCAATACCTTCAATTACAAGTTTGGCCCTATGAACTATTTCAGGAGTGGAGTTTTTACAAATATCCACCTCATGCCCTGCAAGTTGAGCGAGGTGGTATTTGAGCCTACTTATCCCCCCTCTCATCTCCTTCCCACACATATTGCATATAAGTTTTTGCTGATTATGTGGATCAACTGACTCTGCATACTCCCATAATGGATCCAAAACCTTCGGCATGTTTGTAGATTTGTAATGAACTTTGAACCTGCAAAATAAAAAAAAACTTTGTTTAGCATATTTTTATTGCAAAAAATAGCAAATCAGACAAACAGGGAAATATAATAATTTACATTTTGAATCTATAAAATTTAAATCAACCTTTAATGTTTCAAATTGTTAATGTCCAGAGTCCAAACTCCAATTTGATATTGTTGAATTTGTTTTTATTTTTAATTATAATATAAAACTATTTAGTTATTATTTGACAAAATTAAAATAATTTTTTTTATGATTTTATAATTTATTAACTTTAATTAAATTAAATAAAAATAAAAATAACATCTGTATTATTATTATTAAACTTAAAATTATGATGTATTCGTATAAAATTAAATAATGTGCATTTAATTTTATGCATTCATCATTATTATTAAACTTTAATAATAAATTATAATGTTCTTTCTTCAATATCATAACTTGGTTTTGCAGGCACAGTTCTGAGTTTACCTCTTTCATCTGTTTGGGGAATTTTTGGATGGCAATGATGGCATATCCATCATCCAAAATAGTAGTTTTTTTTTCTTTTCTAAGATGATTTTTTTAATTTTTGTATATTTGGCAGAAAATTAATTATTAAATATCAGATGTAGTTATAAAATTTAAATTATAATGAATTCAGAGGAGGGTTGCAGTGTGCACTGTGCACATACCTTATTGATCCTTCAAGCTTGGACGACTTCAAAGTTCAAAGTCAAACAGGAGTTCTCTTCCACGGATTCCCTTTTGGCTCCACGGATTCCCTTCTCCTCTAAGCAGCGCCCCTTCTCCTCTAAAATCACAGAAACTGACGGCAACGTAAAGTTTAAACCCTAGCGCTCAGCTCGGCGAACAAGTGAAGTTCGAATGCAAACTGAAAAACCCAAAAAAAACATGTTTTTTACTTTTGTTGACATGTCAGCGGACAGACGGTATTTAGGTATCGACTCGCAATATTTTGATAAACATCGCAATATTTCCGCCTTCAAAAACCGCCGAAACATCACCGCGATGTTTGTCGATATTATCAATAGGAATTTAAGTTGAATCAATAGGAATTTAAATTTGGCAAGTAAGATTACTTGCTCCCTTTTATTCATATTATGTATGTTCAAGAATCTAAGTTACATGTTTAAATAAGATTATTTTTGCATAATATTTTTATTCTTTCATACATATATATCCAAATCTCACGAGGTGTGTGCAAGATTTGTGATTTAGTTGCAGGTTCCCATGAATGAATGAGGTGTGGATCAAGATTAACACCATTCATTTTCCAATAAACTCAAGACATTGTACCTCGACACTCCACAAAAGGGCCCCCGTTTGGCTTCTTCATTCCAACAACAAACCAGGCTTCACTCCTCTTCCTCTTTTCTTTAAATCAAAATCTCCTTGGTTACCATGCTTATTTATGAGTGTCTAAATCATCATATTCAAAATTATTTGTTAGATCTCATCTATAAGCATTTAAGAAAGCTAGATCTCAATTTCCAAAGTTTCATAAGCATCTTAGATCTAGTTTAGGAAAGTTCATTTTCAAGCAAGCTTGTTTAAAGGTAGATTTAAATCTTATTTACAATGCATTTTCTTGGATCAGTCTAAAGTTAAATTTAGCATCAAAGTGCTTACTGTTATTGGCTGCCCCAAAAACAAGCCAAGATCCCAAGGAAACCTTGCTTTCCTTGGTTCAATTTTTTGCATGTTTTTTGTAGTTTAACTTAGAAATTTTTTTACTAATTTTTTGTGGGTTGTCCAAAGACACTTCCAAAATGTTTTTGGGCACATTTGACTGACATATGCTTGCTGGGTTTTAGCAGGTCCGCCAAAAAATAGAAGGAAACGCTGCCAAATATTCCATTTTTGGGCTATCCAAAGCTTTGTTATCACCAACCTTGTCGTTGCCTGTGTGAGGTGGATCTAGGATGGATCGTAGAGGGGCAAGCAACTAAGGAGGTGGAACCAAGACTGCCGAGACTCCCAAATGGATGGTTGTCACGTCAATCAAGACAGACTTCGCTTTATGTTATCTAAGTCCAAGACAACAACGGGGGAGACCCAGATCTACTCCCGACAGGAGAGATCAGACCTAGACACCAGATCAAATCAAGTATGGCTTGAGGTACGTAAGGTGTAAGGTAATTGGAAACCCTAAATCTAGGGTTGAGGTACTAGCAATTGGTGAAGGTAACCGCTGTCTTGGGAAACATAACTAAGACAGGGTGAGTAAGGACAAAGTTGGGACTGGGATTCCAAAGAGATAGACTTAGTGAGAGATATGAAAAAGTCAGGTTACCTGACTTATCAAGGAGTGGTCAACTTTCGGGGGAAAAAGGTCAAAATAGGGCTAGCGCTATGCTTGGAGATCAATGCTTGTTCAGCCTTGGGTAATGGAGTCAGTATCAGCACAGCGTTTAAGTGAACCCACCTGGAATATGCCCTGATCTATGGACCCTGAAAAGTGTTTGCCCCGGAAGATTCAGATTACAGTGAAACCAGTAGAAGAAGGGCTAGCACTAGGGTTTGGAAAGGTAGATCTGCAAATCTAGGGCAACCAGGAGACTATCATCTCAGCGTTGGAGTGGAGATGAGATTAGGATGGCCCGATCTACAAACCCAAGTCAGAAAATTTTAGAAAAAATCAAATCTAGAAAAGTCAAAATCTGATGAGGGACGTTGGGAGGCTAAAAATCAGTTTTTCAAAGCTAGGGCTACCTGGCAGGAACTAGCTCAGCATTGGGGGTGGTCTAGAATGAGGAAGACCTGATCTACAAACCCACGTGATTATTTTCCGGAAAAAGTCAAAATTTCAGTGGGGGCGCGAGGGTTTGAGCAGTCAGAAATTCAGATCTAGGGCAAACCAATCACGATTTGGACAGCGTTGAGGATGATTCAGTGAGATGGATGCTCAATCTACAAAACCCAGAAATGGTTTGTTTAAAGATCAAGCGGTTCCCCGATTAAATATTTTTTGGATTTTTATTGTTTAGGAGTTTTTCAAAAAATTTGAAGAAAAGCAGGTACAATGGATTGAGATCTAAAAGAGAAGAGACTTACCTATTAGATCTTACCTGAAAATGCTTGTAGAAGCCTTGATGATGATGATCCCCGCCATCTCGATCAATTCGGGAAGATATGAGTGAGTTCTAGGACCAACGTTATGCTCCCAAGTGACCAATGCGCCCCCTATCCTGCACAAGCCAACTTCAACAATATCAGATTTGTTGTACCATGAAAGAAAAGGATAGATCTACATAAAAGTAGCAAGATGTAATCATAGATCACAATGAACCTAATGAAAACCCCCTGATACAAGACGAAAACAATTCAAGCGAGTTGAGGTCCCCCTACAAAAACGCTCCAGCTGAAAACACCCTCCTGTAGACAAGACAAAGATCCCAAAAAAAGTTATAGATCTCACAAAATATTCCGAATGCTAGGAAGCAAAAGATTTTCCAATCACCACCGAAGAACATCAGAAGCAAAGTAGATCCAGAAAATATACACAAAAATCTTTCTACTAATCAAATCCAAGAGCCAAAGATCCCTTACAAATGAGAAGCTCTCTCCTTTAAATAGGAACGAGAGAACCAAAATCCTAACCACTTTCAAAACGAGTTGTTAAGATTAAAAGATAAAATGTTCTAATTAATGGTTGAGATGAGCTCAACATACAATACATGGATCAATATAACCATAAAATACCAACATGGACGAAATCACCCATAAAGAGGGTACCCCACTCAACAAGAAATAAATGAAGCACATGGTGGGTCCATGGAGTGTTAACTAAATCCCTCTGGGTGCTCCATGGCACAATAAAATAATATAATATTTTAATTTTTTGACTTTGTGCCTCCATGAGGAAATCGTGAGTCTCCCAAAAGCTCCAGAAAATAATATAAAAATGCCCCCAAAATAGGTGTGGGCCCAATCAGGTGTTGCAACTGTTGGAGAAGGTGTGGAGGACATCACTCTCATCATCATGACTCATCCCATGTCATTTCCTTGCCTCAGTAGCCCAAATTTATTTCTTCAATAGCCATTTAATCATTTTTAATCTGCCTCGGGAAACGTGAAACTGCCAAAACAGCCTCCTAGGGTGCATGCGTTGTCAAACTAAGCTCACTAGGCTCACTGGGATGGGGGTACTATGGTACAATCAAGTGGCTGCACCCCCTATGCCCCATACAACACACTAGGAGATCCAATAAAAACATCTCCCTGCTTAGACACATCATCCTATGAAGCAAAACTGCATCCAGAGAGTAAAATGAGTCTAAACATCTCTGCAAGTGCCCGGAACTGAAAACAAACTATCTCATTAAACTCAAAGAGTCCAAATCCATCTAGGGTGTATACTCATACCCCTCTCAGGTCTCTACCTGATCATCAACCATATCCAATAGACAATATAACCATCTATAAATGACCAGATACCAATAATATAACTCAAACATCCATCTGTTGCAAGTGTTATAAGGCTAAGACATGCTCTACAAATCATTTACGCAACAATCACAACAAGTAGCCGTCATTTCACTGGCGGTACATCAACCAAATACATATATAGGGTTTTATTTATTATTACTCAGACCAGACTTTCAGGACTATACTCACTTCATAGTTGTAGTCAATTTGCTAGTGAAGGCTGAAGGCTGAAACTGACAAGGCTAGGGCAAAGGATGACTTCCTACTTAACATCATGACACTTTGGATATGGCAAGGAAATACTCACTATAACCAATGTCGGACAAACAACAACACAGAGAATGGCAATGCCTCACAAATGGTTGAGTTGTTTAGAGAGTGCTTATTCAACTTAGGTATCATGTCTACATCAAATTTGATCCAGGTTCATTAGGACCATCAATTTTATTTCCATGGCCTTTTTGGCCTTTATGTCCTTTTTGGGGACTTCGCCAGTGCTTAAAAGCACAGCTAACTGCAGCTTTCATCCAGGACATATTCAAATTTATAAGGTCAGCAATATTTGGATATAGCATATATTTAACCATTGCTTTTTTGGACCTTTTCTTATACCCTTCAAGGGGTATTTTAGCATTTCATTGCTCTTACCCTTTTTTACATATGTTAAGAAACACAGTTTTAGCATTTTCATTTTCCATGGACGCATATAAACATTTCCAATACAGGTAGTACATGAGCTTTCAGTTTTAGCCAACAACATCTCAAGCGACCAGGGGGAGTTCTGCACAGTGCCAAACATCAAGACAACCGACCAGAATGATTTAGGCATACAATCCAACTCACCAAAAGCAAGTTTTGTCACCAACTCAGAGCCGAGACAATATAAATAGGGAGGTTTGTCCAACAAAGGTTCTAGCGGGGAAAGGTCCTCCATGCCACAAGTCAAGTAGTAAGTCGGGTTAGAAACAAAACTGGAAGGTAATGGATTGGTGGAGACAATGAAAGATGAAGCCAACACTAGCAAGCCAAAACAATGGTGGGAATGACTACCTCTATTCTCCCTAAGGAGGGTAAAACCAATGAGTATAGATCAGGAACTTCCAAGTCTAAGTAAGGACATCAATACATAATACAAATACATCCAAGTCCATATAATTATGACCGCCAGATCATGACACTACAAGTTAGTACATGTCACAAAAATGAATATAAGAGCAATGATAACCATAACACAATATAATACAATTTGAGTCATAATCATGCAGATAATCCATCTGAACTATCATCTGTCCAATGAGAAAGTGCTAGTATAAAATTGGGCATCAATAACTGCTCTATAATGACTAAATGGCTACATCAGTCCTCAAATCTGAGTGTCTTGAGACTCAATCCTGACATGGGAGAGTGCAATAGTCCACAAATAAAATATTGATCCATCAAAACTGCTCATCTCAGCATCTCATATGTAAGAGATCTGGCTGAAAAATGTATTGTATCTGAAAAATAGAATATGGTAGCCCAGCTATTATATATGTGATAACACCTGGCTCCACCTGGGACAAGTACTCTGCAGAAAAGAGCGCTTGAGAACCTCAGAATCTCTGGTCCTCGTACTCTGCTTCTCTCGTCCTCGGTTAATCCATCCAGCTCTGCAATCGCTACCAACATGTCACTGACTACCTGCAACATGTTCAGAGCTAATCCAAACTCACAAACCGTTCGTCAGAACGATATGTGGATAATATATAAAATACTGAAAAATAAAGATGCAAGAAAAGCAGAAAATAAATCTAATCTATAACCACAACATTCAATAAAAAGTTGATTTTTATTTTGCAGAAATCAAAACTAAACTAAGAGCTTCAAAGGTGAGCTTCAAACAAAGGTGCAAAATTCTACACTACTGTCAGGAAAGGCTTATTCAGGTCCTACCTACTCTACCCTACCAAAAAACACAAGACTCACGCAATGGGTGGGAAGTAATGCTTTAGCAAAAGCTCGTTCATGGGAAGTTCAAATTTATCCCCGTCCAGTGTTTCCAAATAAATTGATCCCTTTCCAGCTATCTTAGATAGTTGATAGGGACCCATCCGTATTTTTTCCAATTTTCCATGCTTTCCAGGTTTTTCTTTTACTTTATCCCATAACAAAACTATGTCTCTTATCCCAAACTTTACATCTCTTGTTCTTTGATCAGAATTTCCTTTGACTCTTTCTTGCTCAATAACCATCTTGTCAAATGCCATCCTTCTCACTTCATCAAGTTCAACTAACTTGTCGATTCTTGCTTGAAAAGCTTCTTGATCTAAAGTACATTGTTGTAACAACTCATATATTGGGATTTGCAAATTAATTGGGAACCTACAATCTTGTCCATAGACCAACTCGAAAGGGGCTTTTCCTGTGATTCTTTTTATTTTCGTTCTGTCAACCCATAGTGCATATTTTAGTTTGTTATCCCAACTTCTCTTGTTCTCTCCCACCATTCTCTTCAAAAGCTTAATCAAATTCTTATTACTGGATTCAGCAAGACCTATTGTAATGTCCTCTTCTGATTAGGCCTTGAGGCCCAAAATCGCTAACCTATGTGATTCCTGTGGGTTCGAGCGGTTACTGACAGCTAGGGAATCATCTAGGGACCGATGCCATCCATAGAGAATCTAGGGCATCATCATGAGGTCAAGAAGGGCCACCAAGGCCAAAGGCCACCTCCGTGCATGCCATCCAAGCATTATTTAATGATGCATGCACTCATTAAGTCTCCATCTGCATGCATGCAAGTCAACTGCAAATTAGAAGATAAAGTGACCTAATTAGGTCAAAGATTAGGGTTTTCGAAGTTGAAAGTTATAAAAGAGGGATAAAGCGAAAGGAGACTTCACTTTTGATGATTATTATTTTGGGAGCTCTTTGATAGCAGCACAGCGTGCCACACAGAAGTTGGGGTTGGAGACGAAGTCTTCAGCTAGCAAGATTTCGGCAGTGAAACATCTGCCCTAGTCTCATTCAGGGTAAGCCATACAGGTTCACCATTTGCTCTTACATTCATTCATAAGTTATCCAGTATACGGTACAGATTGTTGCAGGGACACATGTGCGGCAGCCGTAAGGGGGTGTTTTCAGCCAGAAAGCCCTAATCAGTTGCTAGGTATTCAAATCTCAGTTTTGCTTCGAAACTCAGGCACCATTCTCATCAACATCCTACTCCGGCATCCGGTGATTATCAGATCCAACCGTGCTCATCCGGAGCAGTTATCAACAATTCCGGGATCAAGGGGGCGTGAGCAGCTGCCTCCCTGGATCAATTCGCTAGCCTGCCTAGAGACCTCAAAAACTCCGCATGTACCAGGCATTCTCTCCGGCACGGGAAGGCTATCAGTCCTGCAAATCGGCAGCTTCATCGGACACCTCCCTCACTGAAAACGTCACCCTTATCTGATCGGGGGTTCATGCTGCTGGGGTTTCACCGGAAGCGAAAGATATCAGTCCATCTTCGATTCAGTTCTTGATGCTTGCATACCCTCTCAGGAGCAGTCCAGCCAGCTTATCAGTGGTAAGAGTTCATACTATCTCACAAACCCTAACCCTAATTTTTGCTATAAAATAGGGATTTTTGCATGCCAGTTTGCATGCCCCGTTGTATCAGAATATTTGCATAGAAATAGAAAATATCAGGATTCAGGATATTACAGTGGTATCAGAGCTATCTTCTTGGCCAGCTGTGGGCTTAAGAAATGAAACTTAGATGAATACAGAAGGAGACCCTTTTGTAACCTATAAGAGGAGGAAGAGTAGATACACAGGGGAATTTGAGGATATCCAACTAGAAGATACCAATTCAAACATGGAACAAACAGGTATACACTCGGATAGGGGAAAAGGAACGGGAGAAGAAGAGGATCGGATGGAGTTTCGCAACTTGGTCTCTGCATTGCAAAACCTATCCAAAGGACAAAAAGATGTACTCAATGCAATCAACAGATTATCGGCGAAACCGGAAACAGGTATCAACAGTACACCTCCCTCACCGGTAGATCGGGGATCTACAAGCAGCAGTCGAAAGATTGCGTACACTAATATTCAAAATACTCCGCACATATATAGCAGACCTTCCAACAGGCCTACTATGCCTCACTTCTTGGCAGATACAGTAGGGGGCCCGGTCATGCAGGTAGAACCTAGCAAGCCTTTTGGGGCTTATTTACAGGAGTATAGAGGCTTAGGGGATGAGTTTCATGATGCCATGTCTTTTTCATATTTCTGCAACATGAAGAGTAGGAACAGGCCCAGGAATTTCAACAAGGGTTTCAATCACAACTATGAGTTGCAGAAGACCTTGGGCAAGTTGACCCCAAACTTTGATGGGACTCGCAGAGGATCAGCGAGGATATGGGTTCAAAAGTTGGATACCTATTTCCAACTCAACCCCATGACAAAGACAGATGCCATTAAATTGGCTACACTTCACTTGGACGGAGAAGCTCACGAGTGGTGGTACCACGGATTGGTGACATTGGGTCACAACACCATACACTCCTACGGTGAGTTCACTCAGAAGCTCATAGAGAGGTTTGACAGGAAGGATCCGAAGATACATTTCAGGGAGTTGGCTCAACTCAAACAGACCGGTAGTGCAGAAGCTTTCATTTCAGAATTTCAGAGGATAGCAGTCATGGTAATAGATGTGTCAGAGAGCAGATTGACTATGTTATTCACTGAGGCCCTCACAGAGCCACTACAGGGATGGGTGAAATCCTACAAACCCCTCACTTTGCAGGATGCCATTAGCAGAGCAAGAGATCTTCAGAATTCAGTCCCCAAAAACAAGTTCCTGCTAAAACCCAACTTTCCTGTTATGGACAAGGACAGGAAACCTTTCCAACAGGATGTTCCCAAGAAAACCTGGTTAGACGAGGACACTAGGAAAGATTTGAGAAGGAAGAAACTATGCTTCAATTGTCAGGAACCATGGGTACCAGGACACAGGTGTGCAGGGAAGGGGGAAACAAGTTCCCGCTAAAACCCAACTTTCCTATTATGGACAAGGACAGGAAACCTTTCCAACAGGATGTTCCCAAGAAAACCTGGTTAGACGAGGACACTAGGAAAGATTTGAGAAGGAAGAAACTATGCTTCACTTGTCAGGAACCATGGGTACCAGGACACAGGTGTGCAAGGAAGGCGAAGGCTCACTACATTGAGGTATATTCAGACAGTGAGGAGGACGACTATGAGCAGGAAGCCACAGAAGAACTACAGGCAACTGAGGAGGATTCACACCAGGGTGATACACCAGATGGAGTCATTGCTACATTATCTGGAGTACTAAGATTCCATACTCTCAGGGTCAGGGGAGTAGTACAGGGTCACAGAGTAGGAGTATTGATTGATGGAGGAGCCACCCACAATTTCATTGACTCCGCTTGGGTAGCCAAGAGAGGTATTCAGACCGAGAAGTTCGAAGGATTCACTGTAGCAGTAGCCGGGAACTCCAGCATGGAGTGCAACTACTGGATCCCAAAATTGAATGTCACCTTAAGTAACTATCAGATGACAGATTCCTTCTACGTAGTGGATGTATCGGATACTCATGTAGTATTGGGTGTTCAGTGGCTTTATTCTATAGGGAAATACACTATAGACTACAGGGCAATGGAAATGGAATTCCAGGGGCCAGACGGCAAACGGGTAGTTTTGAGGGGCATGAACACTTACCCCCCAAAACCAGTCTCGTCACAGAGAATGGAGGAAGTACTCCGACAGGATGATATAGAATGGGCTGCAGAATGTTTGGTCACCTTCAGGAAACCCCCAGAGACCAACACACAACACCCAAGTGACATTCAAACCTTGCTACAGAAACATGAAAAGGTTTTTCGGGACCTTCCATCAGGTAGACCACCAGACCGAGGTTTTGAACACATCATCGAGCTAGAGGAGGGGACACAAGCAGTCATCACCACTCCTTACAGGCATCCCAAAAGATACAAGGACGAGATTGAGAAAACAATTAAAGAATTACTGGAGCTTGGATATATTCGGCCCAGTTCTAGCCCCTTCGCATCCTCAGTAGTATTGGTCAAAAAGAAAGATGGTACACTGCGAATGTGCATCGACTATCGAGCACTCAACAAAAAGACCATTAAGAACATGTATCCCATTCCCAGAATTGACGAACTCATGGATGAGCTTCGGGGAGCTAAATACTTCTCTAAGATTGATCTTCGCTCGGGATACCATCAGATCAAGGTAAAGGACCAAGACATCTCCAAAATAGCTTTTCGCTGTCACTATGGTCACTATGAGTTTTTGGTCATGCCCTTTGGACTTACCAATGCTCCAGCCACTTTTCAGTCATGCATGAACCACACCTTTAAAGCACAACTACGTAAGTTTTTGCTCGTATTCTTTGATGACATCCTGATCTACAGCAAAACATGGGAAGAGCATCTGAAACACTTGGACGAAGTATTGAGTATTTTAGAAGAACATTCGCTTTATGCAAAAATGTCCAAGTGTGAGTTTGGTATGAAGGAAATGTTGTACTTAGGACACATAATCAATGCAGAAGGAGTACAGGTTGATATGGAGAAAATCCGAGCTATTAGAGATTGGCCCGCGCCAAAGACAGTTACAAAATTGAGAGGTTTCTTAGGTCTGTGCACTTATTACCGACGGTACGTTAAGGGATTCTCCCAATTTGCAGCACCCCTCACAGATCTCACCAAGAAGGGAGCGTTCACTTGGACAGACTTAGCACAGAAAACTTTTGAGGAGATGAAGGTTATTATGAGTTCCTGTCCAGTTTTAGCATTACCAGACTTCTCACAACCCTTTGTAGTAGAATGTGATGCCTCAGGGGAAGGGTTAGGAGCAGTACTGATGCAAAACCATCACCCTATTGCATTTGAGAGCCGTAAACTGAAGAACTACGAGCGCCATTACTCCATATATGACAAAGAGATGCTAGCCCTCTTACATGCTCTCACAAAATTCAGACAGTACCTGGTGGGCAGTAAGTTCAAAATCAAAACCGATCATAACAGCCTCAAGTATTTCCTCGAGCAGAAGGAACTGAATGAGCGACAGCAGAAATGGGTCAGCAAAGTACAAGCCTATGATTTCGAGATCGAGTATGTAAAAGGTAAGAATAATGTAGTAGCTGATGCATTATCCAGGCGTCCCGCCTCGTTATCTCTCAGTAGTATATCCACAGATTGGAGGGCACTTCTCTTAGTAGAATACTCCAAAAATAAATTAACTTGCGAATTATTGG
Source organism: Pseudotsuga menziesii (assembly GCA_001517045.1). Lineage (NCBI taxonomy): Eukaryota > Viridiplantae > Streptophyta > Pinopsida > Pinales > Pinaceae > Pseudotsuga > Pseudotsuga menziesii. The sequence goes on from LPNX010345158.1 coordinate 1,059,784, forward strand.
ACGGGCAAATTCAGGATGACAGGTACAGGATTGTTGATGACATCATCTATTACAAAAACAGAATATACCTCGTCCCAGAATCCACATTGAGGAAAAGGATCATTCAGGCAGCCCATGATTCTCCTTTATCAGGGCATCAAGGTTTCTTAAAGACCTACAGGCAGATCCGAGAGAGGTTCTCATGGAAGGGCCTCAAGGGGGAAATTATGCAACATGTACAGAAATGTGGCATCTGTCAGCAGAACAAGATTGAGAACACCCATCCATCAGGGTTACTCCAGCCACTACCGAATCCCAAACAGAAATGGGAAAGCATCTCCATGGACTTTATTTCAAGATTGCCCAAAGTCCAAGGGCGAGATTGTTTATATGTAGTAGTTGAGAGACTGACCAGGTTTGCACATTTCTTTTCGATATCATCAGACTACTCGGCAGCTCAAGTAGCTGAGTTATTCTTCAGGGAGGTCTTCAGGTTACACGAGTTACCTAAGACCATTGTCAGTGATCGGGATAGCAGATTCACAGGTGCCTTCTGGCAGGAACTGTTCAGATTGGTGGGGACCGAATTGGCTACTAGTACGAGTTATCATCCCCAGAGTGACGGACAAACGGAAATAGTCAAAAAATGGATCGAAGAATATTTAAGGAACTATGTAGCAGGACAGCAGCGAACCTGGATCAAATGGCTACACCTAGGGGAGTATTACTATAATACTACCTATCACATGTCTATTAGGATGACTCCTTTTAAAGAATTATATGGTTATGAGGCCTTGGACAATGCATATTTGGCATTTGGAGATAGTAGGGCTCCTAAGGCTAAGGATTGGATACAGGACAGTCAAGACATTCTGAAAATATTGAAGGAAAATTTACAAACAGCCCAGAATCAACATAAGCTGTATGCCGACAAACACAGGATTGAGCGGAGCTTTGAGGTAGGGGATTTGGTATACTTAAGGCTCCAACCTTACAGACTGTAATGTTCCCAAAAATGGCATGCATGCAAAGCTCAGAAGTGACATGCATGCAAACCCAAAAAGTGAGATGCATGCAAACCCTAAAAGTGACATACATGACATCTAAGCATTATTTAATGATGCATGCACCCAATTAAGTCTCCATGCGCATGCATGCAAGTCAACTGCAAATTAGAAGTTAAAGTGACCTAATTAGGTCAAAGATTAGGTTTTGCGCAGTTGAACTTTATAAATAGAGGATAAAGCGAGAGGAGACTTCACTTTTGATTATGATTATTTTGGGAGCTCTTGGATAGCAGCACAACGTGCAGCACGGCAGTTGGGGTTGGAGACGAAGTCTTCAGCTAACAGGATTTCGGCAATGAAACATCTGTCCTAGTCTTATTCCAGTCAATGCAAGAGGATAGATCATTCAGATCTATCAACGTACTTGAAAACAATAAAGATTGTTCAAGGGAAAGAAAAAGAAGACATCAAGATTCGAGAGGATCTAGGGCAAAGATTCAAAGCATATACAGCTGCATATTCAGTTATGAAGGGCATCTATATCAAATGTTGAGCAGCATATATTACCACCAGTTAAGGGCACATCTATCCGATATTCAGGACAACGAATCCACTCTCAACAATTTCTTGATCTACTAAGGGCGTGAGCATCAAACTTCACGGAAGAAGGAAAGCAGGGTATTCATATTCTCAGGGCTGTAATTTCCCCAAGCTAGGCGTGATCTATTTTCTGGGCATGTAACTATCTAGTGGGGCTCTCTTCTCCTGCAACACTCTACCATTGCCCCATACACACAGATCTGATTTTATAGTACTGCTGGTAAAACTTACAGCCATTGTCATCATAATTTAAGATCTGATTATAAATTGCCGTTGTTACAGCCATCAACAACCATTGACATTCCTGGCAGGGATCCCATTCTCAGTTGGTGCATATAACATTGCATGACTGATATTTAAATGAGAAACAGAGTTCATGGTATTTGGGAATCAGATCTAGTGTTGAAAGCATCATACTTCCTCCTGGGNCTCAACTGGTGCATATAACATTGCATGACTGATATTTAAATGAGAAACAGAGTTCATGGTATTTGGGAATCAGATCTAGTGTTGAAAGCATCATACTTCCTCCTGGGCACTATTAAATATTGACTAGCGGCAGTCTTAATGATTGCAGTAAACCATCAGCATTGTTCAAAGGTCAGAGTTATTCCACTTATTATATATGGTTACACAGGACTGATTTGAGGTACTTGTTATGTCCACACTTGCATAAACAGTTTATGTTACCATTTGTGTTCTCTTGTTTAATATCATGGGATTTGTGATGTTTATTCATCTTACTATGTCATGCATTTAATATTTGAATGAGCAAACGGTTACATGAAGATTGCAAAACAACAAAATAAACCAGTAAGCCAGAGGAACTAAGTGAAAGGAATAATATTCTCCAAACAACCACAAGCAAATAAATTCAGGATTACAAGAAACAAGCAAGTGCAAACATAAGAAGGTAGATCTCCTTACTTGGGATATTTCACAGACAGTCCTCACTTAAGAAGAAAGGAGCAGAGAAGTTAAAACCTCACTTCTATGGACCATACAGAATAATCAGGAAGGTGGGAGAGGTGGCATATGAACTAGAACTTCCACAGGAAAGAAAAATTCACAATGTGTTCCACGTATCTAACCTGAAGAAGACCCTTGGGAAACACATTGCTCCATCTATAGAATTACCTCCTTTAGATGATGAAAGACTGTTGATACTGATTCCCAAACGGATTATACAGACTAGAGAAAGGAAGCTCAGGAACAGGGTAATCAGAGAGTACTTGGTTCAATGGAAAGAACTACCGCCAAAGGATGCCACGTGGGAAGGTGAACAGGTATTGCAGCATCCCAGTTTGAAGTTGCTTGAGGACAAGCAATCTCGAGCGGGGAGGATTGTAATGTCCTCTTCCGATTACGCCTTGAGGCCCAAAACCGCTAACCTATGTGATTCCTTTGGGTTCGAGCGGTTACTGACAGCTAGGGAATCATCTAGGGATCGATGCCATCCATAGAGAATCTAGGGCATCATCATGAGGTCAAGAAGGGCCACCAGGGCCAAAGGCCACCTCCGTGCATGCCATCCAAGCATTATTTAATGATGCATGCACTCATTAAGTCTCCATCTGCATGCATGCAAGTCAACTGCAAATTAGAAGATAAAGTGACCTAATTAGGTCAAAGATTAGGGTTTTCGCAGTTGAAAGTTATAAAAGAGGGATAAAGCGAAAGGAGACTTCACTTTTGATGATTATTATTTTGGGAGCTCTTGGATAGCAGCACAGCGTGCCGCATAGCAGTTGGGGTTGGAGACGGAGTCTTCAGCTAGCGGGATTTCGGCAGTGAAACATCTGCCCTAGTCTCATTCAGGGTAAGCCATACAAGTTCACCATTTTCTCTCACATTCATTTATAAGTTATCCAGTATACGGTACAGATTGTTGCAGGGACACGTGTGCAGCCGTAAGGGGGGGTTTTCAGCCAAAAAGCCCTAATCAGTTGCTGGTTCTTCAGATCTTAGTTTTGCTTCGAAACTCGGGCACCATTCTCATCATCAGCATCCTACTCTAGCATCCAGTGATTATCAGATCCAACCGTGCTCATCTGGAGAAGTTATCAGCGACTCCGGGATCAAGGGGGCGTGAGCAGCTGCCTCCCTGGATCAATTCGCTAGCCTGCCTAGAGACCTCAGAAACTCCGTAAGTACCAGGCATTCTCTCCGACACGGGAAGGCTATCAGTCCTGCAAATCGGCAGCTTCATCGGACACCTCCCTCACTGAAAATGTCACCCTTATCTGATCGGGGGTTCTTGCTGCTGGGGTTTCACCGGAAGCGGAAGATATCAGTCCATCTTCGATTCAGTTCTTGATTCTTGCATACCCTCTCAGGAGAAGTCCAGCTAGCTTATCAGTGGTAAGTGTTCATTCTATCTCACAAACCCTAACCTTAATTTTTGCTATAAAATAGGGATTTTTGCATGGCAGTTTGCATGCCCTGTTGTATCAGAATATTTGCATAGAAATAGAAAATATCAGGATTCGGTATATTACACCATTTCCCTGGGGATAATACTTAGATGAATGGGATAATGTAATACCGTGATTCATGCAAAAGGTTGACATCTCTAGTTTACTAAAGGCTTTAGCATTATCAGTGGTTATCTTTATAGGGCACCCATATCGAGACACAATGTTTTCTTCCAAGAATTTGACAACTACAACAGCTATGCACTTCTTAGTTGGTATAGCTTCAACTCATCGAGTAAAGTAATCCGTGCAAGTCAGGATATATTTATATCCGTTGCTTGAATTTTGATCAAAAGGCCAATGAAGTCCATACCCCACTGTTGAAAAGGATATTCAACTACAACTGGGTTTAGCGGTAATGCTCGTAATCTTAGCTTTCCTGAAAAAAACTGACATTCTTTACATGTTCTTACAAAAGAGTGCACATCTTTAAAAAGGGTTGGCTAATAATATCCTGCTCTCATAATCTTTGCAACATTGGTTCTAGGTGCATAATATCCACCGCACATGCCTGCATGCATTTCCTTGACGATGGTCTTGGATTCCTCCTCATTAACACATTTCAAAATTATTCCATCAAGATTCCTCCATCCAAGACCATCCTGAGTTAATGTATACTTCTCTTCCTTTAACGTTAAGCTCTCCTTTGGCAATCTACCAGATGATTAGGGCAAGATAGATTTCTCAAAAAGTAAATAATGTCCTTATACCACTCATGATTTTCATCAATATGCAAAATACGAGATTCCCAGTCATCCACCAGATTTATCGCATGACTATTACCTCTCTCAATCAATAATTGAGCTAAACCTTGACCTTTCACAACTTTAATGGGTTTAAACTCTAAATCATACTCCTGGATACGTGAGATCCAGTTTCCTCTAACACCTATACCATCTGCTTGTGATAAAACATCCTTAACTACTTGGTAGGGCGCAAATGCCTTGATTTTAGAGTATCCTATGTAAATTTTGAAATGTTTTAGAGCTTTGACTAGTGTTGCCGCCTAATTCACACTTTAAAGAACAGGAAAGTCACAACCTGCTATGTGTGTCCTTGGGGGCAAGCAAGAGCTGGGGACCACTGTCACCACAGTCCACAACTCCTCCGTTTAGGCAAGATCCCAACAGAGCCAAGGGGGGAAGTCCCTACGGAAAAAACTAAGTTCCAGATTTATTAATTTATTACAAATTAAAGGGATCTTTTATTAAGATTGTGAGGCTAAGACTTTATATTATCTAAAGAATGACAAGCATCATGCAAATGCAAAGATTTCCTTTTAATGACAAGCAGACCTTGAAATAAATGAAGACTAGTGCCTATTAATGAATGGAGTCTAAGGATAAATTACAACTTTACAAACTTACAAATGAAATTTAAATCTAAGTCAATTAACCCACAGTTTAGGTGCTATCCCAATCAAATCAGGTTACAAATGAAATATAAACAATAATGAATAAACAGTTTAAGCAGTATTAACAATATCCACAGTTGTATCAGATGTTATGAACAGATTGAATAAATGGAACAGTTATTAAGCTATTACACAAGATCTACAGATTACTAAACAATATGATTACTTAATCAAATGAAATAAAGATGCCACTACAAGAGTTTGCAAAACTGAAAGGAAATACTTGTAACTGAAAAGTGAAAAGCTTGCAGTAAAATAAAATGTGAAAGTGCATGCAGTAAGAACCTTGAACAGCAAGGCAAAGGTAAATAGCAGTGACCTGTGTTTGTAGGACGTTTTGCAATGTCTCTTGGTTCGTTTTAGGTAGATTTTATTAATGTTTTTCTTCTTGAAGCTTAGTTTTCAAACCGGTGGTGTGACTACCCCAATCTAGTACTTCTCAAGTCAAAGAAGGAATGCTGGTGCGCTCAACAAAGTGGGAGCAAAGCCCACCCGTAGCTCCCAGGTCAAACCCCAATGGCCTGGTGCTCAACAAGGGGGACGTAGAACGCCTAGAGACCCTCCACGGTCTTCTACCCCAAGTTGCCTCCGAGGTCACTGTTTTTAATCAACAGGAAAAACAGCTAGATGGATGCCTATTAGACTAAGACTCCTCTATCCCCTATCGTATCTCGCGAGTACCCCGAAGGGTGATAACCGAGTAGAGGAACAGGGGGTAGTGAAGTTGTTGTTGGTAAATTTTAAGAGTAAATTTTAATCTTGGTGATTAGCATGCAAGGTTAATTTTAAACTATCAACAAGATCAACCAAGCGGTATCCCTTATGGGAGATGCTGGTACTTGATCTTGGACTGAAAAATAAAGTGTGTTTGTAACAGAAAAAAAATGTTGTTTTAATTAAACTAAGCCCCCACTTTTCCTGCTTTTCATACCCAACTTGAAGTCCGTAAAGGGAGATGACAAGTGGATAGAGGATACACCGGATAGGTGGGTTGTATGATTACCCCTTTAACAGAAAATAAAACTTGAAAGGAAAATACAACTAGCTAAACAGTATCCTAACCACACAACAATCTCTGTGACAGAGATGGTGGTCTGTCACAGAGATAGTGGATAAACAAAAAATAAAACTGATTATCTTAACCACACAACAATCTCTGTAACAGAGATGGTGGTCTGTCACAGAGATAGATGGGTAAACAGAGAAATAACTTGCAATAAAATAAATCTAAGCAGCTATCTCTACACTACTCATATACAGATTTACAGCAGAAAATACCTCAAAGAGAACTTCTCATTTGGGGTTTACAATGTTATAGAAGAGAGAGAAGAAGTGTAGTTTAGGGCCTCTTTTGGACCAAATTTTTCTGGGTTCTTTCTGGGCAATTTAGGGCAGCATAACCCCCCTCTTTCTGTGCATAAACCTGCAAAAAACCAGCAACTTTACTTGCTGGAAATTACTGCAGAAAACTAAAACAGAAAGTTAGCATAAACTAGTGTAAAACCCAGAAAATTTACAGCAAAATCTAAACTTTAAAAAATGGAAAAACTGAAATTTTAATGGTTAAAAATGAACGTTTTTAGGCTGAAAATGACTTATAAACAGCAGATTTAAAACCTTATACTAATATATATTGGGTGAGAGCCCTAAAACAAGGGTAATATTCACTATACAGTGAATAAAACCCAGTTTCAGGATAGAAAAAGAAAAATGGCCGAAATGAAATTTTGAAGAAAAGAAATCCTTGGATGAGCCCTTCTTAGCTTTAAATCCCTGCAAAACAAATCTATTAAAGCTGCAACAAGAAAGGCAAGAGATGAGCACAAAAATAAATCCTACAAAATACTTTATAAGATCTTATCAATCTACTCACAAATGAAGATAGAAATACTTCTACCTACAAGTCTCTTCACAAAATACTTTGTGAAGAGCTTCCAAGCTAAACAAGTGCAACAATAACTGAAAAATTTACAAGGTTACCTCACTAATCCAAGCATGAAATGAGAAGATCCACACCAACAGTTTGCCTCCAAAGCTTTCTTCTATTACAGCCCAACTAGGGCAAGATTCAATACAAAAATGGCAAGAGGCTTGGGCCAAATGCTTGAGAAAATATGATAGGAGAAGAGGGAAGAATTTCAGCAGCATAACAATAGCATGAGAGAAGTTGTTTTTGAAATGAGGGAGTGAGACCCTCATTATATAGTTGAGGAGCAACCCGAACCCCTTGAAGATCAACGGCCAAGATTAGATCTAGATCTAGATTAGATCTCCACCACTAGATCTAGGTATTTGACTTTGCATCCCTCTCAATCATTCTACACCCTTAGATTATTTTTCAATCCATGGCTTAGGTGCTTGATCCATGTCCTAATGCATCTACACCCTTAGATCTAGGGTTTTGACCAAGAGTTCCTTTGAGATCACTTTGTGGTTTTAAAGTTTTTATTGTGGGCCCAAGGTAGGCGCCCTCCTCTAAATGTAGCGCTTCCACCAATTGTAGCGCCCCTCTTCTAGATGCGGCGCCCTCTTCTAGATTGACACCTCCCCTTTTATATGTGGCGCCCTCCTTTTGCTAGCGCCTCCTTTTATTTGGTGGCTTCTTCCATATGTAGCGCCTCCCTTATTTCATGTGACGCCCCCTTTAGTGGTAGTGCCTCCCTTTCATATAGCGCCCCACTATATTGTATAGCGCCTCCTCATATAATGTAGCGCCCCACTTTAGCAAGGGTTTTAGTGAGGGTTTAAACCACTCCAACCTTGGACCACCTCTTAACTAGGCTTTGACTTTAGCCCTTTAAATATCTAACCTTTAGACTTAGGCTAAATAAATATTTTACCTTAGATTTAATTTTTCAATTTAATTTTTAATTTTTTCCCATTTTTGGCTTAGGAAAAATTAAAAATAAATTTCAAAAATTAATATCTTGGCCATGGGGGGGTGGAAAAATTTGGAATAAATTTTCCTAGGCTTAGCAACCCCCAAACAAAATTACCATGGCATTATTTGATTTTTTACTTCAAAATCAAATAATATGAATTTTTGACTTAGGGAAATTAAATAATTCCCTAGGGGAGATAGACCCCTCCTTGACCAAAATTGGTCTATCCCTTCAACCCCTTATCAGAATGACATGGGACTCGAAGCAGTGGCTTAGGGGGTTTCATAGCAATTTACCTTGCATTCATAGCCCCTATTACAAAATGCCAGTGCTTGAGCAATTACATTATTACATCAAAACTGAGTTAATTAACCACCAAGGGGTGAAGTTAATTAACTAGAAAAAATAAATAAAAATACAACAACATAACGAAACTCCGCAAGACTCTATATAGATGCCTAGCATGGTCATGAATAACATTTTGAAGCCTTAGCCACCTCATGGACTTGACTGTTAGAACGCCCGTCACCACTTTGGAGGATTTTGAGTGAAAAACCAAACCAATTAAAATCGTTTAAACAACAAGATTAATTGGAAAAGGAAAAAACACTCGATGAGGGGACTTCCCTAACAACCAGTTCCATGGTGTGGCATCCATATCATATGACCCATACTAGCACATAAAATTACATTAATTTTCCCACGCAGGGGAGCAGACATTTCGTTTTACAAAGGGGCAATTGCCCTGCAGAAGTGAAAAATCCTTAGATTTTTCCAAGGTACAATTTGTACAATTATGTACATCTTCATGTACATGAAGTTGCCACCTAGTCGAAATAGGTGGGCAACAACTAGAGCATAGGCTTGTTTTTCTGTAGTAGTATATTTCAATTCAGCATCTCTCAAGTTCTTACTCATAAAAGCTATGGGTTGCTGATGTTTTTCATCGTTCTTTTGTAACAGAACCCCAGCAATGGTATCTTCAGAGGCGTATCAATAGACCAGAAATTCCTTGCTATAATCAGGGCACGCTAAAACAGGAGCGGTTGAAATAGCTTTCTTGAGCTTCATGAATGCAATTTCACAAGTCTTATCCCAGATGAATTTCGTATCCTTTTTTAGAAGGGAATTTAAAGGCTTGGATAACTCTGCTAAGTTCGGAATAAATCTTCGGACAAAGTTTATTTTCCCAAAGAAAGATTGTAGGAAAGCAATATTATGGGGTGCAACAATAGCATTAATGGCTTGGGCACGTTTAGGATCCAACCTAATACCTTCTTTTGATACAATATGCCCTAATAACTTTCCTTCATTGATTCCAAAAGTGGATTTCTTTGGGTTCAATGATATACCAAATTTCCGGCATTGCTCAAAAACATTCTTTAAATGTTTCACATGATCATCTCGCTCTTTGGAAAAAACAGTCAAGTCATCTTGATATATAGCGATAATCTTTCCAATGAGATCATTGAATGCTTGATCCATAGCCCTTTAAAAAATTGATCCAGCATTTAATAATCCAAAAGGCATTCTTATGTACTCAAAAGTTCCCCTTGAAGTTGTAAAGGTCATTTTTTCTCTATCTTCCTTTTTTATCCTTACCTGATTGTATCCTGAGAAACCATCTAACATTGACAGCATACCTGCGCCTGTAACACTTTGCAATAGGTTCTCCATGTTTGGAAAAGGGTAGTTATCTTTGAGAGAAGCTTGATTCAGATTTCTAAAATCTATGCATATCCTGATTTCGCCACTCTTCTTTCTCACAATTACTGGGTTAGACACCCAAGTGGTGTGTCGGACTGGTCGAATGATTCCAGCAGCTAGCATTTTTTCAAGTTCCTTTTTTATCAACGGAGCCAACTTGGGGTTAATATTTCGCAACTTCTGCCTATAAGGTTTTGCTCCTTCATTCAAAGGGATAGTATGCTCAATGATAGCAGGGTCAAAAGTCTTGAGATCGTCGTAAGTCCAAGCAAAAATGTCCTTGTATTCCCTAATTAAATTTTCGATGGCTTTCCTTTCCTTTGGGGAGGCTTTCCTTTCGAGTGTATTCCAGACTTAAGTATGAAGCCGACTAGCCCAGTGTTTTTTCCCTCAGTTATTATTGGTTGTTGAACAAACGACTAATAATTTCTGAGTTTTTCAATCACACCTCCAAAGTTGGGGTAGTCATCTTGGTGTTTCGTCCTTAGGAGGTTATTAAAGCCTACGTGTTAATGTTTTTCAACATGCTAGGCATTGAAATTGAGTCATATGGACATGTGCTAGGTTCCCCTAGAGTTTCGTCAATTTCCGAAAAAAAATAATTTTTTTTTCGTTTTTTAAGCCATTTTTAATGGTTTAATTAAAAAAAGTCAAAGTGTAATAAAAGTCAGATACGGAGTCCGTTTCTGATGTGGGGACACTCGTTTTCACACTCAAAACGTCCACTTTACCATGGGGACCACTTTCCACATCAATCGGGAAGCTAGAACACCCCATGGGCCATTATTCAGCTAAAGATGCATCAAAAAAGCATTTTAATGCTAAATTTCGGCAAATTGGCCCCATAGTCAAAGTTTGAAAAAGTGAAAATTAAAAAAATATATAAAAGGGGTGACATGGCATGGGTCCCCTTAGGCTCACGAACCTCTTTTCAAACTTAAGTTTGTTTTAAAACTTTGTTAAACTTTGGTTTTAAGATTGGAGCTTGTGTGGGTTATGAAGGTTGGCGTCAACTTTCACGTGGAAGGGATGGAGGCTAGCGTGAGGTGGATAGTGGACCCATCTCCATTTTGATTTTTTTTTAAATGAAACTTTGATATAAAAACAAGTCATAAGCTTGGCATATTGTGAGAGTGACGTCAAACTATCCTCACATCACATGAAACTCGCATGAGGGGAAGGAGGGGTGGACCCCGTTTCAAAGTTTAAAATCAACATTGGTTTAAACCATGGTCTATTCCTTCGAATGCTAGCATATCATATAAATGACATCACACATTTCCATTCCTCACGTCAACTTTGGAATCTTCACGCGAGAGGAAATGAAGGACGCCAAATAGATCTTCGTTGGTGAAGTTTGGTGGATGGTTTGAGTGTGTTGGCACATGTTTCTGAGTTAACTGAGAAAGGTGTCAATCACCTCTACAATTCAACTCAATCCCTCTTCAGATTGACTCAGTTAAGCTCAGTGTGACTTCAAGTGCATCTTCAGTGTTGGTAGCCCCCCAGGGGCTTGGCTCTGGCTATAAATAAAGCAACCTTTCTCTCTTCCAAGCTAGTTCAAGTTGGATAGAGAGGCTTGCTAGTGTGATACTTTCATTTTTAGTTGGAATAAGAAAAGCTTTGAAGGCTATATGGTGTCTTGCCCAATTGTTGGATGAGTATTGCTACATTTTTATTGAGGTAACATGTATCTATGATAACTTTTGTTTGCTTGATTTCTGAGTTTGGCCTTGAAAGGATTGTTCTCAATTCATAGGAAAGAATTATTTAATATGTTTATTACTTGATTCTTTTACTCATGTATATCTAGATATTTAGATCTAGCATTGTTTAATAAGTTTATTAGCATGCTTTCATGATCTCTTTATATATGTTACCGGATCTCACAATCTATTTGCCAAGTTCTTTTTTTATTAGCTACAGGTTCCCAACTGTGGAAGGGATTTCGAACAAGATTGTTCTACCTCTTCTCAAAAACATTTCTAAGCATAATCCAGCAGCTTGCCACCGAAAACTTCTTTAGTCAATCTTTCCACAACAAAGCCTTCTCTTTCTCTCTTTCTCCCCATTTTACAGGTTTCTTGGTTACTTGTTCTCAAAATGCTTTAGATCTATTCATGTTAAAAAAGAAGATTTATCATCGATCTAATTTGCTTTAGGGTGCTTAAGATTCTAGTTTGTTAAAATTCATATTTTTTCCCTAGATCTAGCATTTCTAGCTTTCTTTATGCAAATCTCGTTTATTGTAAAATTTTAAGGCTTGAGATAAAGCTAGGTTCTTTGATTTAAAGGTTTTATTTAGAAAATCAAGTGTTTTTTATTGGCTTCCCAAAGCTAGCCAAGATCCTCAAGAGGACTTGTCCTCTTGAGTTATTTGCGTTATTTCATTGAAGTAGTTTTAACTAAAAAAGTTTTACAATTTTTTTTGCGTTGTCCAGAAACATTTTTAAGTGTTTTTGGGCACTTTCTACTAAACTTTGCTTGCTGGTTTTTAGCATATCTTTCCAAATAGAGGATACGCTGCCCAAAAGTCAAGTTTTGGGCCATCCAGAGCTTCCCAAAAGTTCCCCCCTCAGTCGAGTTTCTTTTCTTTTGTGTTGTAAGCCTTTGGATCCCAGATAACAAGAACCAAAGTGCATTTCTTCTAAAGTTTTGTAACCAATTAATAAAAAAGAATATAGAGTAAGCTCTTTTGAGCCCACTCCCCATTCCCCCAGGGGGGGATCGGTGTTTTTGGTGTTTTTTGTTTCTTTTGTTTTTTCTTTAGTTTAGTGGTTTATTGCAGTACTGTATACTTTGAATTGTCTTTACAAGCATTCCATATTGTTTAAATTCAAAGTAACAATACTACTTACCCCACGACTTCCCAATTGACCCGAAAGGGGAAAGAGATGCGTGGTAGGACTAATTAGACAATTCGTGGACTTTTTTCCTTCATTTTTTTTATCTAAAATCAACCCCTCCTCGCTTTCCCGATTGAGGTCCATTTGGACCAAAAGAGATTTCTGGAGGGTTTTTTTTAACAAAGAACACAATGCTTTAAAAAACTTAAAACTTTACAAGATTCCATCGTGTAAGCTCTACACTAGCTGCGGTTCGTTCGATCAGCCGGTTGCATCAAAAGCAGCGTGGGTGACTAGAATAATTAGTCCTCACATTTCAATAAAACTCCCCAGGCGAAAATCCAACGCCCCAAATTAAGCCGTTGCGGTGGCAAATTACCCAGAGTAAGCAGGAACAACTGGTCAATGACCTCAAGACACTGTTAGGCTACACCCTTGCAGTGTAGTGTTGAACACTGTCTCAGAGATTCCAACCAGCCTACATATTCCTTACGGGTAGCCGTATCGGTTAAGGGTATGGACATACTCCACGTACCCTCAGGTATATTGGGAGTCCCCTTCCCCCCCAAGTTTAATCAACTCATCCCATATTAACTTAAAATTTGACCAAGAGTACTTGCAACATTTCTTTCTGTAATACAGCAACAATTTCATTTGTGGACTCCATTATTGGCACTGGTCTCTTTTTTGATATCATCATATGTTTTCGCATGCTTTGCTTATCATGTATTAATCTTTATGTTGTTGTGGTTTAACCAATATTGCAAATATCTTGTGTTAAATTTGTTTATCAAAACTCCTAGGTAACTTAGTCATCGCTATAAAACACTAAAGTCTTAAGAGCCTTAGCAATTAATAGGGTCTACCCCCCTTGGTTTCGTTTGAAGTTGGCCTAAACGAAGGAGTCAAGAACAAGGTGACAACCTTGACTCGAGACTTGCCCCCAAGGACACAGTGAGTGGCTTGAAGATTTTTGCCACGTCCCCCCAGGTGTGTGAAAGGCGGCAACACACCCCTTGCTCTCCTGACTAGGGCTTTAGCCTGAAAGAGATTCTTGAGGATTTAATAAACAACCAAACACACTACATTTGTAAAATCCTTAAAATTAAAAAGACTCCGTTGTGTATGCTCTACACCATTGCGGTTCGACCGAACAGTTGGCTGCATCAAAAGCAACGTGGGTGACTAGTTTAATTAGTTTTCACATCTCAATTAACCTCCCTAGGAGAAAATACAACGCCTTGATTTGATCCGTTGTGGAGGAAAAAATCACAAAGGCAGTGGAAACAACTAGTAGTGACCTCGACACCATCAGGCTACACTCTTGTTGGTGTAGTGTTGGACACGTCTCAGAGACTCCAACCCAACCCACATATTCCTTGCGTGGAGTCGCATCGGATAAGGGTTTTGGACATACTCCACGTACCTTTGAGTATATTTGGAGTTCCCTTCCCCCTAATTTAATTCACTCATCTTCCACAATAATTTAAAACTTACCAAGAGACAATTGCAAAACATCTACTTCAGCATTCTCAGCACATACTATCTTGTGACTCCATTTTAATTCAGCAATGGTCTTTATTGTTTTTCATCTATATAATTTATGAGTTGAATGATTCATTTAAAACTCTTGTGCTATTTATGTTGTTGTAATCGGTTCATCTTACAAAACTCTTGTTCCATTATTGTTGTTTAAAAACTCCTAAAAAACTCACTCATCTAAACCATCACCACTAAAGCCTAATCATCCTTAGCAACTCTTAGAGTCTACCCCACTTGACTTCGTTAGAAGTTGGCCTAAACGAAGGAGTCAAGAACAAGGTGACAGCCTTGACTCGAGACTTGCCCCCAAGGACACACCAAGTGGCTTGAATATTCCTGCCACGTTCCCCTCGGGTGTGTGAAAGGCGACAACAGGCTGAAAGAGCTCCTTACACCCAAAGCTTTGATACCATGTTAAATTGGAGCTTGATTTATTTCAGATCTGAATTTAGCTTCTTCTCAACACATATACACTTAGATCCACAAAATATTAAACATATAACAGCAGCAGAAAATAGATCACATTCACATAGAACACACATTTACCTTGGGGAAAGCCTCAGCAGATAGGAAAACCCCAGCAAAAGAACTTTATTTTATTAAGTAATAAGCTTGCAAGAAATACAACCAAACCCCAAGAGGTGCTATAGTACATCAAAGAGAGAGAGGACAACAACAGACCTTTTCATGTGCTGCTTGTTAGATCTGAGCAAGTACCTGTAGATCAGACTTCCCAAAGACTTTTGCTTTCTTCCTTAACTCAATGCTTGACTGGCTTATGGCCAGAAACCTGTAGATCTGGTAAATAACTTGTAGATTTGATAAATAACTTGCAAATCTGATGAATACAATAGATCTGATCTGAAAACTGTAGATATACATTTGTATGCTATAGACCTACACTTGGATAATGTAGATCTGCACTTGTATGTAGTAGATCTCCACTTGGATAAGGTAAATCTGCACTTGTATGTTGTAGATATACACTTGAATAATGTAGATCTAAGCTTGAATGTGTATCTCAAATGGTCCTCTTGTCCTTTCTTTTATGGATTCTTCCAGCCTTCTAGGAGCATCCAGATGTCACGTCCCCATGCCTCCGACCGGCGAAGAGGACGCGATCACCATGGCGTTAACCATGCAGGCTAAGAGCCCCATGAACATAAGCATGCACAAATTTGCTGAAACAAAATGCTGAACGGAAATACATTGAAGTAAAACATGCACATATGTAATTAATCATCATACATAGCAGAAACCAACAGCATTCATACATGCATGCATTTAACATGTTCATCATATCATTAACAGAAAAGATAGTTGTAGAAGTAAAAATGGACAAGATCACTTATCTTAAGAAGAAGTCATTCCGCAACCAGCTACGTCGCTGCAACGTTCCACCCAACCATAGGCCAGCGTGCTCCTTAATCTCTCAACAACGCTGCCACCCCCGAGTTGGGCATGATTCACCAAGGAATAAGGGAACTAGCAAGCTTACACATAGCCAAGGATATACAAAACACAGCCAAGCCAACACAGTTGGGTTTATCAGGCCATCAAGGAGTTGGGAAAAGCTTGATGCTAAGCTGGTGAGCCCATTACAGAGCCAAGAACACCTACACCAGAACTAGCCTGACCTCTAAGACACCCACCCACACCCAACACAAGGAATCAGTCCCTTCTCTGCTACACAGTCCCTCAGGCCCTGAATTCCCTTCCAGTGCTATTCAGGGGTGATGGAGAAGAAGGACAGCCCTCTAGCTCTATCTGTGTGGTTTCCAGCCACCAGGTTTATCAAGCAAAACTAAGCCCCCATCCCTGCTCCTTACACAGTCTGAAGACCAACCATTGCACACATGCAAACAATCAGCTGATACAGCTTAAGACAGGGAAGACGAATTCTGAGTCATTCTTGGCCCTATCCCGGCCAAAATGACTCTCAAGCGAATTTACAACAGTCCCCAAAATGTAAGGGAGACCACAGCAACCACAGCCAACAATGTGGGGAAAATCAGCGACCCAATCTGAACAGTGAAGTTACCAAGGGGCTTACACAGTCCAAGGATGGAAAGAAAAACCAACTTCACAGCTGGGCAGAGGCAACATATGTACAAGCCACGAATTGGTAAGGAAAAAAAAACATACACACGACTGGAAACGCGAATGGCCCTTCACAGGGAAAACCCGTGGATGAAAACGCACAACTCCCAGCTCGCTGTGTGAGCCCAAAACAGAAGAATACCTGTGCGTGAGGATAATGGACAGATTATGGTCCCTGCGTGAAGATGAACAGCTCCCAGCTTGTGCGTGGATGAACAGACTACAGAGAGGACGCGAATTAGACGTGCGTGGGTGTTCAGCACCGGCATGGAGAGGAGAATGTGTCCGCGGGAGTGCAAACAGGTAAATCCTGCGTGTGGAGGTGAACAGGTGATCCTGAGCCTGCGTAGTGCCGAGTGTGTGAATGTTTTTCTCTTCCATTGTGAAGTCAACTGCTGTGGTGGAGTGTGCGTGTGGGTGAGGACTGACAGTCCTGCCACCCCACTCCCAAAGACCATAACTGCCTCAACCACCAGCAGCCATTCATAATGAAAGTGGTTGGAATAAAACAGGGGAAGAAGATACATGGGTATTTTCCCTCCTAGCCAAGGTTTGACAAATTCCCCCACATCCTTATCCTTGTGAAAATCATGCCCCTTTCTCATTTTAGTTGCCGCGATCGTAGCTGGTCGGGTTCATTTAATTAATTATAGATGCATATTTACATGATGACAAACATAATATGTATGCCGCATGCCCCGACATGCCATCGGTGGCAAATTTAAATCCAAAACATAGCATAACCGATCAATGGCGGGGCCTTGGCCTTTAGCTCCGCACCATGATCATTACAATATATACATCATGTACATTTAATGCAACGGGGTCAAAACCGGGGTGTTACACCAGATCTTATCTTCTTGTTGGGATTAGTCAAACCTCTAGAAACCCCAAGGAAGACTTGAGTTCATCTTTCTAATTGCTCATTGACATAATATAACATTATAACATTACAACTTAGGCTTTTAGCCTTTTAATTCAACATTACATTTAACTTTAGTATTATAGACTAATTACATTATAAGCAAGCACCTTTTACACATTTTATCACTCTCTCTCTTTACAGATGGTCCCATCCTGCTTACCTAGCATTATTACATTAATAAAAGAAGATCTTTTCATACCATGTGGTCATTTGATCATTTATCATGGTCACAAAACTTTTATGTTTGTTTTGACTTTTGCTTAGACTCTACTTTGACTTTTGCACATGGCTCACAAAGCTTGCACCTTGACTTTTGTACTAGGTTCACAAGGCTTTTACTTTCACCCTGACTTTTGCACTAGACTCACAAGGTTTACATCTTGAATTTTGTACTAGACTCACAATGCTTGTTACTTTCTCCATGACTTTTGCAATAGACTCACAAGATTATGTTTCAGCATCACCTTCATCCTGGCTATTGTCCAGCTCACAGAGTTTGTACGTTCACCCTGACTTTTGCCATGACTTCACAAGTGTTTTTGATTCTCCAAATCTCCCTACCTAGCCTCAAGGTGGCCCAATGCCTCACATTGGAGAATGACAACCGATGCTGCTAATTTTAACAGATGTGTTGTGACCATGATGGTGGAAGCCCAAGAAAACTACCTAGTTGAATAGATCCACAATGTGGGATGTGTAAGAAACCCAACCGTACTTGAGGAATTTGGTCTGGGCACCCTCGCCATCAACTGCTCTACTAGAATTCAAAGCTCAGAAGGACAAGTGGACTTGCCATATATTTGGACACCTCCTAAATTCCTAATCCATCAGACCTTCAATGCCTAATGGCCCATCTCTAATTTATATCCAAATCTGACTCCTTGTTGTTTCACTCGATCGAGACATATTGTAAGAGAATGAAGATTAAAAAGCAGAATTACAAAAGCATTAGAGTAAAGAGAATACAGTAAAATGATAGAAAAAATTAATAAAACTACTTCAATGATTCTCTTTTCATTTAGGTCACACAAATCTATTGGTCCCAAAGTCCAACATGATAACATGAAAATAATTATACAATTGCATGCATACATACATTTTTACAGGTCCAAGTGCTCAAAAAGCTTTTTAGGATGCAGGACGATGAAAGGATGGAAAAGAGAACACATACTAGTCTACCAACCTGGAAAACAATTTTCATGGTAAAGCCCCAAAATCCAGCTTTCTTTTTATTTTCTTGCCACTCATCATAACTTTGTAATGTGACTGGATTATTATTTAAATTCTCTCCAGATGTTTCAGTTGCTCTTTGTTCTCTATCCATAGTCAAAGAATCGGTTCTCTCATGAAGTTCTCTATCGGAACCTTGTTTGGACCACTGACTGCATGCCTTTATAGAAATAAAAGTTGCAAGCTACAACAATAAAAGATGAAATTGCAAACATGTCAATGTTCATCCTTCTAACAAGAAAGCGATATGAGACGTCCCATTGATTCAAGTTAACAAAATACACATTAAGAGAAACTGGAAAGAAAACACATACAAAAATGGAACAAAATATTCCTGGAAGATTGTTTAGATTGCAATGTAGCAAGTAACTGAAATTTGAAAAACAGTACCAATTTAAGTGAAAAAATGTGTTTAGAGGGGAAAGAATGTTACCCCAAAGTAAATAGTGAGTAAAGTGAAAGTCCACCTGTTGAACAACAAAACCAAGTAAAAGATTTTAGATATCTTTGAAAGCATATCTATTACATCTTGCAAGTCTTAACATATGAGAATTTTCTAACTTGAAGGCAATATGCCACTATTATGCAACATGAATATCATAAAATAACCAACTTGCTGATGGAATTTCAATGGATATTACTTATAAATTGTGTTTCACAAAAGACGATTTTCTTCTTCTTAGTATCAAGAATTGAAGGTAGATTATCCTAAATTAAATTAAGCAAGGGCATCACATTAGCAGCATTAAATTTGACCGTTCTTTAGCTCTAAGCTAAATAAAACGAAAACATCTTCTAATATTGTATTTCACTTTCTATTGAAAATTTGAAAATTTATTTTACCTATCACAAGCTTTTATTTTCTTCAATCTTCCTTAAGCTATGTAATTTCATGTTCTTATCTTTGACATAATTCATAAAATTAAAATACAGTAAAACTTCAAGATAAGCTCAAACAAGACAAAGGTATATGACGACACCCTTGTTTCCATTCACAAAGTGCATGTCACAGACATGGGCTTAGCATCAATAATTAGAGAATGAAATGCATTGTAAGATGGAACATGCACCATGAGTGCAAGAACATAAACAATGAAGTATGAGAAATGTAACCAAAGTAGTCAAACTAAGAATAGGATCGGACTTGTCAAACCATTCAATTCGGAGTCAACTTAGATTTTGTTATGAAGGAAATTATTCATTAACTAAAAATATTGAAGATATGTAGGATAAAGGGTTTAAATCCGTAAAGAAAAAAAAATTGATAATAATAAATTTAAAATATCATTTTTAGGATTAACCATGTAGACTCTAGAGTAAATCATTAACACATGACATGTATCCCATGAGCACTAGCTAGAAAGACCAACTTCTCATGAGCTTGAATAGTCCACTCAGCACTCTTTGCGTCAAGTGATGCTCATAGGGGTGAAGAAGTGAGATTAAAAATTTTAAACTAGCTAGTCACTTTGGCATTAATGGTATGGGCATTTTCCCTTTCCGCATCTTTCTCTCCCAAGTAGGTTAGCCATTAGATATGGTTGTTGAGCTACCTACTATTTAGGAGAAGGGAGAAAAATGTTTGACATGTTTGGAAATAGAGCAATAAAAGGAGATTGATGAAACAAGTATGTTAATTTTCCTCAAGACCCAGAAAGCGATTTTCACTTCCAGTAAATTAATAAACTTAGATTTATTCACGAAAAAATTAAATATTCCAAATCTGCAATTTATGAATGAAAATACATTGTATCTACTCAATGAAAATGCACAGTGGAACATGTTATTACATATATAGTAGTCGGGCTACCATATTCTATTTTTCAGATTTCAGTATACTTTTCAGCGAGTTCCCTTACATATGAGATGCTGAGATGAGCATCTATGATGGTTCATTATTTGATGATGGACTATAGTACCTTCCCATGCCATGACTGAGTCTCAGGACACTCAAATTTGAGGACTGGTGTAGCCATTTAGCCATTTACAGAGCAGTCAGTATTGCCCAGGGTTGCAGCAGCAGTTTCTCAGTGGACGGATGCTGGTTCAGATTGGTTATTTACATGTATATGACTCAGCAGATATGACGGATGCTGGTTCAGATTGGTTATTTACATGTATATGACGAATGCTGGTTCAGATTGGTTATTATTGCTTTTATACTCATTCTTGTGACATGTCTTAGCATTTAGTGTCTTGATCTGGCGATCATATAAATATGTGGACCTGGTTGTATTGATATTATATATGTATGTCCCTACTCAAACCTAGAAGTTCTTGATCCATACTCATTGGTTTTACCCTCTTTAGGGAGAATAGAGGTGATCATTCCCACCATACTTTGGCTTGCTAGTGTTGGTCTCATTGTTCACTATCTCCACTCATCCATTACCTTCCAGTTATGTTTCTAACCCGACCTACTACTTGACTTGTGGCATAGAGGACCTTTCCCCACTAGAGCCTCTTTGTTGGACAAGCTTCCCTATTTATTTGTGTCTCGGTTCTAAGTTGCCTAGGTTGTGTTGGCTAAACCCGAAACAAATAGCGCTTCCATCAATACAATGTATTTGGAAATGAAATGAATATCTTATGAAAAAACCCATTCATGAAAAGTAGTATTTCTGAACATACATGAATGCAAGGCAAGCCTAATGAAATTGGCTCTGAAGTATATTGAAATGAATATCTTGTGAAAAACCATTCATGAAAAATAGTGTTTTTAAACATACATGAATGCATGAAGCCTCAATAATAAAAATCCATGTAATAAATGCATGGACCAAGGCTATGGAAATTCAAAGGCCCAAAAAGCAATGGTTCTTAAAAAGTTATATCTAAAGATTGTTGGCCTTGCTTGTATTTGATTTGGATTGTGAGCATTTGTCAAGGTGAATAAGCACCTCTAAACGTAACTTATCCATTTGTGAGACACTGCCATCCCCTGTACTGTTGCTTAATCCGGCATATGCTAGAGTGAGTATCCCCTTTCCATATCCAAAGTGTCACAGTGTCAAGTTGGTAGTCACCCTTTATCCTAACCATTTGATTTCTAGCCCTCACCCTTCACTAGCAAATTGATTACAAGTTACAACTATGAAGTGAGTATGGACTTGAAAGTCTGGTCTAAGTTACAATTAATTAAAGAAACTCTATATTTGGTTGATAGATCGCCAGTGAAATGACTGCTAATTGTTATAATTGTTATTTGAATGATTTGTAGAGCATGTCTTAACCTCTAAACACTTGCAGCAGATTAATGTTTGCCTGGGTTATATTATTGATTATTTGATCATTTACAGATTATTATTATATCTGTCTGGGCGTATTGGATATTGTATCTGATCATGCAGAGATCTTTAGGGTGTATGAGTATGCGCCTTAGATGGATTTGGGCTCCCTGAGTCCAATGAGAGTTTCTTTTCAGTTATGGGCAGTTAGAGTGATGATTTGTCTCAGTGTACCATTCTGGTGCAATTTTGCCATGCTGAATGGCCAGTCAGAGAAGAGAGGTGATTTGATTGGTTCACCTAGGGCGTTGTATGAGGAGGGGGTGGGGTCCAGCCACTTGTTTTTACCATATTACCCCCCTCCCAGAGAACCTAGTGGGCTTAGTTTGACAACGTTGGCACTATAGGAGGCAGTTTGGGCCATATCACAGTTCCCGAGGCATATTAAAAATAATAAAAATGGCTAGTGAAGAATTCGATTTGGGCTACTAAGGCAAGGAAATGGCATGGGATGAGTTTTGATAATGAGTGATGTCTTCCCATCCTTCTCGAGCAGTTTCAGCACTTGGATGGACCCACATCCATCTCTCCGGCATATTTTATTGTTTTCTGGAGCTTTTGGAGGCTCACGATTTGAAAGGTGGTTAGGATTTTGTTATCTCTCATTCCTATTTGAAGGAGGGAGTTTCTCATTGTAAAGGGGTCTTTTGGCTCTTGGAATCTTGATAATAGAAAAACTATTTTGAGGAAATTCTTGGTCTTCTTTGCATCTGGTGTTCTTCGATGGTGATTGGAAAGTCTATTGTTTCCTAGCATTTGAGCATTTGTGGTGAGATCTATATTTTCATGGAAACCTTTTTTTGTCTACAAGAGGGCAACTTCACTTGGGCGCTTTTGCAGGGCTTCCTCAACTCGCTTGTTTGGCATCACTTGTATCACGGGGTTTTCATTAGTATCATTGTGATCTATGATTTCATCTTGTTATTTTTCTATAGCATTGGTCCATTTCTCTTGATGAATAAAATTTGATATGGTTGACATTTGTTGTGCAGGAGAGAAGGCGCATTAGCTTCCTTGAGCAAATCGATTTACATAGAGGCTTCCTCCAAATTTTCTCAAATTTATCGAGACGGCATAGATCATCATCATTAAGGCATCTACAAGGTTATCCAGGTAAGATCCACAGGTTAGTTCTTCTTTTCTTGATCTCAATCCATTAGCATCTTCATTTTCATGTAAAAACCCTAAATATAAAAAATCAAAAAAATATTATAGATCAAACTGCTTAATCTTTTGGCAAACCATTTCTAGGTTTTGTAGATCGCGTCAAACCCTAAGTGAGACCTCCTAGAAGTTTTGCTTAGGTGACTCCATTGGGCCCAAATCCCAAGGCACTGCTCTCTAAACCCTAGCGCAAGCCCTCAATTGGCCATTTTCTCTTGCGATTTGATCTTGTCTCTGAGGCTCGGGTACTTTGATAATGTTATACCTTACATCGAGTCTATCTCGTGGTACTAGATAGCCCCAATCCTGTTCTTACCCTCCCTGCATTGGTCACATTTCCCAAGGTAGTGGATATTGTCATCATTTGCCAGGACCTTGATTCTGGATCTAGTAGAAGGGCTCATAAGTCACTTGTATTTCAAACTTGGATCAATTTCACACCTCATAAACCCTTGATCCAAACCCTAACTCACCTTGTGACTTCATCCATAGATCTAGGGTTTACTTCACCTTACACCTTACGTACTTCAACTTCATTTGATTTGATTTGGTGTTTTGGTCTAATCTCTCCTGTTAGGAGTAGATCTGGGTCTCCCCCATTGTTGTCTTGAGCTAAGACAACATCAAGTGAAGATTGCCTCGATTGGCGTGACAACCATCCATTTGGGAGTCGAGGCTATCTTGGTTCCACCTCTTTAGTTGCCCATCCCTCTACCGTCCATCCTGGATCCACCTCATAGGGGCAACTAAAAGTTTATTGATAACAGAATCATAAACAATACACACATTTGAACATAGATATTTCTGGGCAATGCCCCTAGAAAAACTCCAAAGGAAAAACCAGTCAAAAGAGAGAAACATTTATTGCTCAACCCACATAATTTCTGGAATTTTACAGCAATAAATCACGGCATTTAGAGCACTTGTACGGTCTACAAAACAACAACAAACCTCAAAAATTGTGTAAAACCAGCATTTTGGCCGCCTAGAAAATCGTTCCAAGCAAGTTGTATTTGTACAACCATCTATATGGACTATCCCTACCAACAAAAAATCGCTCCTCGATTTCTGTGCAAAATCATACAACCTGTCTCTCTTCCTACTGTACAGCTGCCCCTATATTTGTGCCAAATCTTAGTTGTACGGCCTACACCTCGATTTTGGTGCATACACTTGCTCTTCAGATTTCTTGGGAAACGTGCCACTCTCCTCACCTTGGAAATCGATCCCTTCATCCTTGCTGCAAATTCTCTTCCTCTCTTCTCTTCAACTCTCCAAAAGATCTCTTATTCAATGTGTCTCTCCACTCTCCTTGGGTCTCTTTTATCATTTCATTAATGACTCTTCACCTTCTCCTAGATCTCAAAAGTCAAGATTAGATCTTGGCCTCACTAAATCAACAGTCGTGACTTAATCTCTCATTGAGATGACTTAAATCACTTAAGTCACTCAAACTTTATAAAAGTCACTTAAGTCATTAAATATAAAAGTCACATTATAAGGTGTTCACCTAGAGAGTGTTGCTTAGACACTTCCACATGCTAGACACCACCAATGTAGAAGTACCTGTTCGAGCTACCCCACTCAAAAACTAACACTCCCTCTTAGTGAGGAAGGTACCTTTGGAACCCCCACGTGGATCTGTCTCCAACCCCATCACTCCATCAGCTACTGTAGCTGCTCCCTTTGAAACAAAAATCCTTTCTGCCACTTGCACTGATCCTGTGCTAAAGACCTATCCCTTCTAACCTTGCTCCTAGGAATCCCCTTATTGCTGCCTAAAACACACTTGGACATGAGTAAGTCTCCCAACCGCTGTGTGTGTTCCTGAGGGCAACTTATGAGTTGAGAACCCATTGTCACCTCAGTTCTAAAATCCTCCGTTTAGACCACAACTCCTAAAGGCCAAGGGGGGTAAGTCCCTACTTTTTTTTTGTAAGTCTGCATTGTATTAAACTACTGAAATAAAGGTTACATACAAAATTACATCACTGACATAGTTTTGGGGTGGTCGGAAACAAAGGAGCCACCACCCCAACCAGTCGATAATATGAACATGTCTTTCAAAATTATGGCACAAAAACCCATCAAACAATGGGGGCCAAATACTAGACTCAACATTCATACTGATATTGTTCAAAGACAAATTATACAGTAGCCTTAAGAGCAAATTAAAACATAGAAACTAAACAAAGTAGGTGAAACCAGGGGTGGGCCAAGCCAGCTTCTGGATCTTGATCGACAACAAGCTAAGGGGCAGAATTATCCTCTATGATGGGGCATCTCCCCTGGAAATCATCATCAACCTTATTGTCCGGCTACTTAACAAGAAAAGGAGAAGATTTACGGACGGGTACCTCTGTTTCGCGGACGCGCTTGTTACTCAACGACGTGATGGTGGAAGGCACAGGAAATGTTGCATTCATCATTGTGGCCATTGTCAGAACCGAGCTCCTATCCAAAGATGTTGACGGTGCCCCCGTAACACTATCGCTTCCTCCTTCAGCATTTTCCTGTCGTGCAGAGCCCCATGGCTAACTGTTTCCAAGCTGAAGTCACATCTAGACGATTGAGTTGGGTGTCTAGCTCAATAAGTTTAGTCTTCGTAGACAGCACCGAGTTGCGAGCATAATTTTTGGCCATTTCTTCCATTAAAGAGCCCATCATGTTTTTGATGAGCCAGTAATGGTTAATATAGCCTCTCCCTATGTCTCTAGCCAAATGCTCAGTGACCAAACATGCCTCCCATTCATCAATCAGAGTTCGCACCGGCATGGAGACACCTATTTCATAACCATCTTCCAGTCTCGAACTTATGCCATGTTGTGCACACCCACGACCACTGCTACCACAACGAGGGGTGCCACGTTGACGAGACATGGTGAGTCGATGTTGCAACTTCGTGTTTGTGCCCTTACTAACCACCGCCCTCTGTATTGACTGTTGGTGCAGGTGAAAAATAGGATGCAAAGAAAACCAGTTGGAAAGACCAAAAACTCGCTGGGAAGAATCCCTGCTGATATCCAGAGCCAGAGGCCTAGGATGTTGATGTGGGTAAAGACTAAGCGTAGGATAAAACCAGTTGGGAAGACCAGAGCCGAATTGGGAGGAATCGTTGCAAGCGAGACACAGGAGCAGAAGAATGAACCAAGGGGCCTCCTGTTCAAGACCCTTAAGCCTATCGTCGGCACGAGTAAGCCCAAAAGCCATTGAAGGGGAATTAAAGCTAGGATGGCTCTTCTAACTCCCAACGCAGCTATGAAATGGCTCTTCCATCCCTCGACAAGACCGAATGCACTTCGTCGGACATAGGAAATAACTGCTGCACCCTTCCTTCATCGCTAGCCAGAGTGACGGCCTCCTCACCATGAATGCGTATTAGTATTAATGTTCACTTGGGGGAGGGATAACAAGGGCCCAGCATGCAGGGTGCCATGTTGTCATCCCGCAGCTCGAGGCGCTCAATGTCGTCAGCTGGACATGTTGCACCCGCATTCAGGTTGAAGAAATCCTTGGAGGCCAAGTCCTAATATCTGTGGGCTAGCATTGTGTCATTGATTTTGCCCAACTCTCCTTCCATGAGTTGTGAGTTACTAAGGACTCCTTCATTGGCTAGACAATCAACAAGAGAGTTGGCCTTACATTTCACGTGGTGGAAAGAGATCGCCCAATTTTGAAAGAAATGGCTAGCCATACAAGAGAGATCTGTTGCCGCCCTTCACACACCTGGGAGGGGACGTGGCAAAAATCTTCAAGCCACTCGGTGTGTCCTTGGGGGCAAGTCTCGAGTCAAGGTTGTCACCTTGTTCTTGACTCCTCCATTTAGGCCAACTCCTAACGAAGCCAAGGGGGTAGACCCTATTAAATTGCTAAGGTTGTTAAGGCTTAGTGAGATAGTGGTGAATGACTTATTTAGGAGTTTGATAAACAAAACTAACACAAGATATTGCAACAAAATTAAAACACAACAGCATAAAGATCAATATATGATATGTAAAGCATAAAGCAACAGATGATTATATCAAATAAAGAACCAGTGCCAAAATGGAGTCCACAAATAAAGTGTTGTTGTATTGTTGAAAGAAAAAATGTTGCAAGTGCTCTTGGTCAAATTTTAGATTAATGTGGGGATGAGTTGATTAACTTAAGGGAAAAGGGAAATCCAAATATACCTGAAGGTACGAGGAGTATGCCCAAAATCGTTATCCGATGCGGCTCCCCGCAAGGAATATGTGGGCTGGTTGGAGTCTCTAAGAGGTGTTCAACACTACACCTAAGAAACCGGACACACTAGTTTTGGGCTACGTGTTCCATGTCCGCGTGTCAGACACGGACACACTGACAGAGCGTGTCCCATGTTCGGACACTCGTGTCCCTTGATTGTCACTACGTGTCCCATAAACAGGACACTCAAACAGAAAAAAAGATTGTAGGACCCTCTTTAAAAACGAATTTTCACTTGTTTGTTGTCATTTGCAAATGTTGGGAGAGCTCAAAGAGTGGTTTTTTTTGCAGGTGAAGAAGATTTGAAGGCTTGATTCTTATTTATATTGAATATTTGTAAATATTTGGAGCTATATGTCTATATTTTTAAATTTTAATATATATCATTTTTTTAAATATATATATATATATATAACGTGTCCTATGTGTCCTGATTCCCAGGGTCACCGTGTCCGTGTCGCACACTCGAATCCCCGTGTCCTTTGTGTCCAATGTCCTCGTGTCAGGTGACTTAGCACTACACCAACAAGGGTGTAGCCTAACGGTGTCTCAAGGTCGCTACCCAGTTGTTCCCGCTTCCTTTTTGGATTTTGCCACTGCAACGGATTAATTTGAGGCGTTGGTTTTCGCCTGGGAGGTTAGTTGGGGCGTGAGAACTTAATTAATCTAGTCACCCATGTTGCTTTTGATGCAGCCAACTGTTCGGATGAACCGCAGTGGTGCAGAGCATACACAATGGAGTCTTAAGGATTTTAAGGATTTTAATGATCGTTTTGTTTGTTTAAAAATAAGAAAAGTGACCTACAACAATCTCTTTCGATTCAAGTGAACCACAATCGGGAAAGCAAGGAGGGGTTGATTTTATTAATGTTTTTGTAGTTGAAATTAGAATTGAAGTGCAAGAAAGAAAAAAGGGTTATTTAATTAGTCTACCACAAATCTCTTTCCCCTTTCGGGTCACTCGGGAAATCGTGGGGTAAGTAGTAGTATTACTTTGAAAAACTGAAAGATGTAAACAGTTTGGCGATATCAAATAAAGTACACTACTTGCAAACAAATGAATTAAACTAAACTAAAGAAAAATGTAGAAAAAACAGAAACGCAAAAAAAGAAAAACCGACGCGGATCCCCCAAGGGGGGATGGGGAGTGGGTTCGAAAGAGCCTACTCGAGTTGTTTTTTTATTATACTCGGTTACAACTTGATAGAAAATACCAGTTGGTTCTTATACAAGACGAACACAAGGGATTACAAAATAGTCCAAAAGTTAACACAGAAGATGGGGAAACCCCTAGGGATCTCCGGATGGCCCAAAAATCGATTTTCAGACAACACTTCCTCCTCTTTTTGGACGGACCTACTAAAAACCAGCAAGCTTTTATTAATATAAAGTTTGGACAACACAAAAAAATGTGAAAAAAATCTAAGTTAAAACTAGGTAAAAAGTGCAAAAAAAAGACCAAGGAAAGCAAGCTTTCCTTGGGATCTTGGCTTGCCTTTTGGGCAACCAATACGATGTGCACCTATATGCAAGATTCAACTTTTAAATTTAAGAAAAATACTTTCAAATGACTCGTTAAGAATATGCTTCAAATTTGCATGCAAAGGAAAGTAGATTTAACTAGATCTATTTAACGAAAGATGAATTTTTTGTACGAAACTTTCAGATCTAGACTAAGAGCTTTTAGAAGATAGATCTATGTTAAATTCAACTCTAAGATGATAGATCTAAAAAAATAAAAGTTATGAACCAAGTAACCAAGTAGATTTTAAATTTTTCAAAGGAGAAAGAGAAGAGGACAAGCTTGTAGCTGTGAAGATCAACCAAAGAGCTTCCAGTGGAAACAGTTGGACTATGTAGAATGAAAAGGTGAAGATGATAAGGAACAAACTTGTTCAAAACCTTCTCCACGGAAACCTGTAACAAGCACAAATAAAACTTGCAGAGAGATTTGTGAGATCTAATGATATACATATAAAAGACTAGAGCAACATGATAATAAACTTATTGAAAATGCCAAATCTTGATCTTTGTATACATATGAACAATAGAATCTATAAATAAACTTATTTAAAGACTCAATCCTTTCGATTGAGAGCAATCCTAACAACGTTAGATTCACAAATCAAGCAAGAAAAAAGATGCACCAAATACAGGTTACCTCAAGCATGAGCAACAATATTCATCCAACTGAATGCCTTACACCATCTAGCCTCCAAAGCTTTTCTTTATTCACAATGAAAAAATATAACCGTATTACAATGGCAACAGCTCTTCATCCAACCCTAACTAGTTTGGAATGAGAGGGTTGTGCTTTATTTATAGCCAGAGCAAGCCCCTCGGGGTATACCTACACTGAAGATAAACCTATAGTGTAACTGAGTTGAAGAGGAGTCTCAATGAGTCGAACTAAGTCAATGCAGAGTTGAAGTGACGAGGAACTGGCCTAACTCACCCAACAATTGCCAACACACTCGATCTACTCACCAAAATCCACCCACCAAGATCCACCTCACGCCTGAGCTCCATGGTTGACGTGAGGTAGGTGACAAAGGGTGATGTCACCCTTCCTTACCATACTCGCTATCTCCCAAATATATCCAAGTTTAAAAATAAAAACAAGCTTCAAAGTGAGGGGGGGGGGTTCACCCACCATTCCCCATTCGCTAGTGTTCACACTAGCGTGGAGTCTCACGTCAAACTCCCACTCACGCGAACTTGTATTCACCACCAAAGTTTTAAGCCAAAGTTTCAAACGCATGCCTTAGGGGGACCCATGCCATGTCACCCCATTCAAATATATTTTAATTTTTTCACATTTTCAAACTTTGACCATGGTGCCAAATTGATGTAATTTAGCATTAAAATGCCATTCTGATGCATTTTTAGCTGAATAATGCTCCACGGGGTGTTTTGGTCGCCCGACTAATGCGAAAAGTGGTCCCTAGAGTAAAGAGGATGCTCTGAGTGTGAAAACGAGTGTCCTCATATTAGAAACAAACTCTGTGTCTGACTTTTATTACATTTTGAAGTTTTTTAATAAAACCATTAAAAATGGCTTAAAAAACGGAATATATATAAACATATACATATATATATATTCTCAGAAATAAACGAAACTCTAAGGGGACCTAGCACATGTCCATACGACTCAATTTCAATGCCTAGCATGTTGAAAACACTAACACGAAGGCTCTAATAACCTCCTAAGGCTGAAAGAGCAAGATGACTACCCCAACTTTGGAGGTGAGTGAAAAACTCATAAATTATTAGTTGTTTGTTCAACAACCAATAATAACCAAGGGAAAAAATACTCTAGGCTAGTAGGCTTGATGCTTAAGTCTAGGAAGCCGAGCGTTTTATAAAAAATTACCATGCTAGAACATTTTTACAATTTCCCCAAGGGGGTACAAACATGTGGTACAAAAAAAATTGAAAAAGTTCCCAAAAGAAGCCTGAATGACTTCTGAACTTTGAAGAATGAACAATGATGTTTGTTCGTCTCACCCGACTCACTTGATACCACCAACTAAGTATGACTTAGTAGGTAACAAGACCATGTTCCAATCTCCAACTGGGTGAGAACTTAAAGGTTTGAGAGCCATGCATGATTCTGGCAGCCATCGAGAGGATGATTTGTGAATCCCCTTCAGCCACCAAAGGAAGAAAATCTTTTTTAATGGCAATTCCAATCCCTTGAATGAGACCCTCCAATTCAGCGTCATTATTACTTTCATGGCCAATGCTCCCGAAGATGATCAACAGAATTCTTCCCACGTTATTTCTAATGACTCCTCCGAACCCAGCAGTACCAAGATTCCCTTTGGATGCACCATCGAAGTTGAGTTTATAGACACTGTCTAGAGGGGGAGACCAAGCATCGAGACTTCCAATTTTTAGTCTAGGCTTCCTGGCTGCCACCTGGGGAGGGGTAATATGTAAATTCCAGTTATCTAACAACCGCTGCTCAGGTGGAGAGATGGAAAAGTCTGTGTTACTCCAAAGTCGGGAGGAAAGAGATTCATGAAGGTTATTGGTGATGACACGCCAGATGTCCTCAGGGGAGTTTCATTTGCCAACAAAAATTCGGAGATTTCTTTCTTTCCAGATGTTCCAAATGATGAATCCAGGTATAAGTTCCCAAAGATGGTTGAGAATCGAGCAGTGAAAGGGGTTGTCATCCCATTGCTGAAGAGTCTCGGTGATGTTACCTTTGATTCTTTTGGATCTCCAGTTGTTCTCAGCTGCTTTGTCCCATAACAAACTAGCAAAGGTATAAGAGTCCAGAAGATGATCAATGGTTTCAGAATGAGTGTTGCAAAGAACACAATGGGAAGGCTTTTGGAAACCCCATTTTAAAAGATTGTCCCAAGTGAGAATACGCCTGTGAGTCAACAGCCATAAGAACGTGGAAACCTTGGGCCAAAAGTTGGGATTCCAAATTTTCCTCCAATTTATGGAGGGATGCTCCTCTTGTTTACTTGTTAATAATGAGTAAGCCTCTTTGACCGTGAAGGTACCATGGGTACCGTGACCCCATCTGATGATATCAGGTCCATCTTTGATTTGAAACCTTCTTCGTTGAATGTCCTACCAAATAGTTTCCAAATGTTTAGAGTCCAAACGGTGTCACCAACTACTAGGATTCTTCCATATTCGGAAAGTAGAAGTGGCATCTTCCATCCAATGATCTCTCACAAGCGTGGTTTGATTTGTTTGTAAGAAGTCTTGGATATCTGCCTGGATGTAGTTGGTCCTGAAGCTTGGCAATTGCTACCATGAATCATGCTAGAAGAGTGCATTTCTCCCATCCCAGATCTCCCAGAAGCTGTGTTGATCATTAAGGGCTCTTTGTTTGTTGGCAACTTTCCAAATCGAGGAGCCTGGAGGATCCTGATCAAATCTAACAAGATTGTGAGGGGTGCAGTCTTTGTTGTATTTGCAATTCCAAAGTTAGGCCCAAGGGGTATGATTGTTAGATATCCATTTCCACCAGAGTTTTGCTGAGAGTGCACAGTTATTTAGCTTAGGGTCCCAGATCCCCAGGCCCCCCTCTAACTTTGGAAGACAAACCTGCTTCCAACTAGCCAGGGCTCACCTGTTCCTGTCACTATCAAAACCCTAGAGAAACCTCTGAAGTTTTTTTATGTGTTTAAGTGCCCATTTTGGAGCAGCGAGGACAGAGAAGAGGTAGAGGGGCATGGATTGCATGACAGCTTTGAGAAGAATTAAACGGCTATCCAAGTTAAGGGAACGAAAGGTCTAGGAGGTAATGTGAGTTTCCAATTTGTCCAGGAGTACTTTCCATGAGGAGTGCTTGATCGCAGAATCAAAGAGAGGGGCTCCTAAGTATTTTGAGGGCACAGTGGCCACGGAAAACTTAAGAATTCTGGAGATATTGCGTTGGCTGGTGATGCTGGTATTGTAGAAGAAGATTTGTGACTTTTCTAGGTTAAGGAGGTACCAGAGGCCTTAGAGAAGAGATCCAAGACGGATTTAAAGGTACGAGCTTCCTAGACAGAGGGGTGACCAAAGAGTAGGTTGTCATCCGCAAACTGTTGATACACAGTGGGGGGAGCTCCATGGAGAGAAATTCCTCATAAGGAGCGGGATGAGGTGACATCTTTAAGCATTCTTCCCAGACCTTCTGCCATAAGAGTGAAGAGAAAGGGAGAGAGAGGATCACCTTGACAAAGCCCACGAGAGGGGGAGAAAGTGGAGGAGGGTGTTCCATTCACAAAGATGGAGTAAAAAGCAAAGGAGATTAAAGAGATGATCCATCTGGCCCAATTGACAGAAACCAAAAGCCAGGAGGGTTTTCTCAATGAACTCCCATATCATCTTATCGAAGGCTTTAAAGAGATCAAGTTTTAGGAGAATGCCAAGCATTTTGGTTTGTTTTAAGGAGTGGGTTATTTCGTGGGCTAGGATAATGCCATCAAGGATTTGTCTTCCCTCCACATAGCCAGATTGCTCAGGAGTAATGAGTAATGGAAGAAGGGGTTTCAGGTGGTTGGCTACCAACTTTGGAGATCATTTTGATAGTGACATTGCAGAGAGAGATGGGTTAGAACTTACATGGGTGAGAGTTCCTGATTCCTTTGGAATGAGAGTGAGACAAGTGGCATTGAGGGCTGGAAGAACCCACTGTTTCTTCCTTGATTCTTCAACCAGATCCAGAACTTCGGTTTTTCGCAAATCACAGCAATGTTGAAAACAATTGATGGTAAAGCCATCAGGGCCCGGAGCTTTTCCTTCCACCATCTGGTTCACCATTGTTTCCACCTCCTGCATGGAGATCGGTTTCATGAGAGAGGCGTTATGTTCCGGCCTCAGCTCTCGATGGAACTGGTTCAGTTAGCATTGTTTTGTAGAAACTAGAAAGCTCTTTTTCCATATCTACATGCTCCTCCAGGATGGTGCCATCATCGGTTTTGAGTTTGACAATCCTGATGTTCATCCTGTGTTGGACCGTGGATCTATGGAAGAAAGTAGTATTTATTTCTCCCTCTTTAAGCCAATCTACTCTGGACTTTTGTTTCCACAAAGTTTCTTCCTATTCACAGCGTTTGTTAAGTCACGCTAAGAGTTCTTTTTCTTTGACTTTTGTTTCATCCATATACCCATTAGTCATGATGTTCAGCTACATTGTTTCCAACTCATTTTGAACGGCCTCTTTGTCCTTGAAGATGTTTCCAAAAGTACTACGATTCCACTGGCGAACATTTGTCTAGAGGATCCGGAGCTTCTAATGCATGATGAACATTTTGGATCTGCCTTTTACATGCATTTTGGTCCACCAGTCTTTCACCGTATTATTGAAGGAAGCATGGAATAACCAGAACTTTTCAAAGCAAAAAAGCCGATAAAGGGGTGTACCTAAGTTGTGCCAGGAGAGGGATATAGGCCACTGGTCAGAACCAACAGTGGTAAGGATGAGGGAATCCAAGACCCCACCAGAAGCAAGGATACTGTCCATGACAAGAAAACGGTCCAGTCGCTTGGCAATATGATGAAAACCCCCCCTCTTATTGTTCCAGGTGAAGAAACCCGAGGACGAGAGAAAGTCTATTAGGGCTTTGTTGGCAATGGTAGCTTTGAAGGCCTGATCTTCCGTGGAGAGGGATCTCAGACCGCCTTTCTTCTCCTCCAAATTGAGGATCATACTGAAATCTCCTACTATTATGATTGGGGAGTCGAGAAACTGCTGAACAAACCACTCAAGGTAGTGAAGGAGATGGATCTTGAGACTGGGAGATTGAGGCCCATAAACATTTAAGAGACGGCCTCTGGTATTGGTTCCAACAATATGAAAGAGGGCATAGATGGAATGGGCAGTAGAGGCAAAGTTGCTAAGAGAAACAAGAAGGGTATTCCATGTGATTGAAATACCCTTGGAGGCTCCTTTGTCATCTATGGCAATACTTTGACTACCTTTCCAGATTCTAGTGAAAAGAGTGGAAAGAGCATAGGTAAAACACTTAGTTTCTTGAAGAAAGAGCATAGTGGGCTTATCCTGTAGAAGTTTCCTTTTTAACATTCTATGCTTTGAGGGTCTGTTGAGGCCTCTAACATTCCATGAGATGATCTTCATTGGATAACTTGGGAGGAGGTGGAGAAGAATTTCGTTAGCTCGGCATACTGCCCTGATTCAACCAACGCATTACCAAGCCTGCTTAACTGTTGTAGATCTGTTTTACGTCCTCTCTTTCTGTTATCTTTTGGAATTTTTTGTTTTTCCTTTTGCGGAGGGTTGTAGACTCCGAGTTTGTTTTGGGCTTTCGCTTTGACAAGAGCTCCCTATAGAAGTTGTATTTGTTGTGCTAGAATGGAGTCAAAGGCTTTTTGAGTGCAGGCATCCTCCATTCCGAGCAGGTCAAGCTCTCCCAGATCTGGATCTTTCATGTCCTCATCAGTGGATTCATATGGTTTAACATCTGTCAGTCGCTCCAAAGGATCTATTGAAGTGCTGATCAAAGGGGTCGATCGACTATCAAAAGGAACTAAGGTAGTAGGATGAATCTTTGGTCCATGCTTGTTCTTCATTGGTATCTGTTGATGTGAAGGGTTTTGAGGAAAGGGAGTTTGATAAAGATTTTCCATGGTTGCATCATCAGTTGGGATTTCCGGTTGATTCTCTAGGACCGCAGAGCTATTACTGGTGGTAGGAGCATCTTCTTGAATTTTTTCAATCACAGCTTTGAGATTATTGCGTTGTTTTTTCCCAATTTTCCTGAACCATTCAGCATCTTGTTCTTCCATTTTTTGATTTGCAATACTAGCTCTGTTAAGTGAGCAATCCCGGATAAGTGTCCATGCTCGTGGCATTTGTGGTAGCGAAAAGGGACATGCTCATAGTTAAAAAGTTAAATCCAGTCTAAATCTTCATGGGTTAAGCATATTGCGTCTGTTATCACATATATAGTAACCAGGCTACCATATTCTATTTTTCAGACACAGTACATTTTTCAGCCAGATCTCTTACATATGAGATGCTGAGATGAGCAGTTTTTGACGGATCATTATTGTATTAGTGGACTATTGTATTCTCCCATGTCAGGACTGAGTCTCAAGACACTCACATTTGAGGATCGATGTACCCATTTAGTCATTGCAGAGCAGTCATTGATGCCCAGTTTTATATCAGTTCTTTCTCATTGGACAAATGGTGTCTCTGATGGATTATATTGCATGATTATGACTCAACATTTTATATTGTGTGATGGTTATTATTGCTCTTATACTGATTTTTGTGACATGTATTGACTTGTGGTATCATGATCTGGCGGTCATAATTATATGGACTTGGTTGTATCTTGTACTATGTATTGATGTCCCTACTTAGACTTGGAAGTTCTTGATCTATACTCATTGGTTTTACCCTACTTAGGGAGAATAGAGGTAGCCATTCCCACCATTGTTTTGGCTTGCTAGTGTTGGCTTCATCATTCACTATCTCCACCCATCCATTACTTTCCAGTTTAGTTTTCAACCCGACTGACTTCTTGACTTATGGCATGGAGGATCTTTTTCCCTGCTAGAACTTTTGTTGAACAAGCCTCCCTGTTTATATTGTGTCTCGGCTCTGAGTTGATGACAAAACTTGCCTTTGGTGAGCTGGATTGTATGCCTAAATCATTCTAGTCGGTTGTCCCGATGTTTGGCACTGTGCAGAACTCCCCCTAGTCACTTGAGATGTTGTTGGCTAAAACTGAAAGCTCATGTACTACCTGTAGTGAAAATATTGAATATGCGCCCATGGAGAATGAAAATTATTAAACTGTGTTTCTTGACATATGTAAAAAGGGCAAGAGCAATGAAATGCTAAAATACTCCTTGAAGAGTATCAGAAAAGGTCCAAAAAAGCAATGGTTAAAAATATGCTATATCCAAAAATTGTTGACCTTGTTGAAATAAATATGTCCTGGATGAAAGCTGCAATTAGTTGTGCTTTTAAGCACTGGTGAAGTCCCAAAAGGGTCATATAGGCCAAAAAGGCCATGGACTAAAATGATGATCCTAATGAACTTGGATCAAGCTGGATGTAGACATGATGCCTAAGTTGAATAAGCACTCTCTAAACAACTCACCCATTGGTGAGGCACTGCCATTCCTTGTGTTGTTTGTCTGACATTGGTTATAGTGAGTATTCCCTTTCCTTGTCCAAAGTGTCATGATGTTGAGTAGGAAGCCATCCTTTGCCTTAGCCTTGTCATTTCCACCCTTCACCCTTCACTAGCAAATTGGCTACAACTATGAGGTGAGTATAGTCTTGAAAGTCTAAGTCTAAGTAGTAATAAATAAAGCCTTATATATGTATTGGTTGATGTACCGCCAGTGAAATGAATGCTACTTGTTGTGATTGTTACGAGAATGAGTTGTAGAGCATGTCTTAGCCTTTTACACTTGCAGCAGATGGATGATAGTCTGAGTTATTATTGGTGTCTAGTCAATTTCAGATGGTTATATTGTTTATTGGATATGATTGATGATCAGATAGAGACCTGTGAGAGGTATGAGTATACGCCTTAGATGGATTTGGACTCTCTGAGTCTAATGAGATAGTTTATTTCCAGTTCCAGGCACTTAGAGATATGATTAGGCCCATTCTGCCTCTCTGATGCAATTTTTCTTCAGAGGTTAATATTTTTGAGCAGGGAGATGTTTTAGTTGGATCTCCTAGGGCGTTGTATGGGCATAGGGAGGTGCAACAACTTGTTTGTACCATAGTACCCCCATCCCAGAGAGCCTGGTGGGCTCGGTTTGACGACGCAGGCACCCTAGGAGACTGTTTTGGCATGATCACGTTTCCCGAGGTAGATTAAAAAATGATTAAATGGCTATTAAAGAAATCGATTTGCGCTACTGAGGCAAGGAAATGACATGGGATGAGTCATGATGATGAGAGTGATGTCCTCCATATCTTCTCTAGTAGTTGCAGCTCCTGATTGGGCCCATATCTATTTTTGGACATTTTTATATTATTTTTTGGAGCTCTTTTGGGAGGCTCACGATTTCCTCAAGGTGGCACAAAAGTCAAAGAATTAAATTGTTATATTATTTTATTGTGCCATGGGGACACCCAGAGGAAGTTAGTCAAACACTCCTTAGACCCACCATGTGCTTTCAATTATTTTTTGTTGAATGGGTTACCTTTTGTGGGTAGGTTAGTCCACTTTAATAAATTATGGTTATATTGATCTATGTATTGTATGTTGAGCTCATCTCAACCATTGATTAGAACATTTCATCTTTTAATCTTAGCCACTCGTTTTGAAAGTAGTTAGGATTCGGTTATGATTGAGGTTCTCTCATTTCTATTTAAAGGAGAGAGCTTCTCATTTGTAAGGGGTCTTTGGCTCTGGGATCTAAATAA
Organism: Pseudotsuga menziesii; assembly: GCA_001517045.1. NCBI lineage: Eukaryota > Viridiplantae > Streptophyta > Pinopsida > Pinales > Pinaceae > Pseudotsuga > Pseudotsuga menziesii. The sequence goes on from LPNX010345158.1 coordinate 1,098,041, forward strand.
TAGAAAGACTTTTTTTGTGGAAATTTTATGGATCTGCTTTGCATCTGATGTTTTCAAATGGTCATTGGAAAATCTTCAGCTTCCTAGCATTGTGGAAATTCTTGTGAGATCTATATTTTTTGCTATCATTGTTTTGTCTACAGAAGAGCGTTTTGGCTCGAGCGTTTTTGTAGGGGGGCCTCAACTCGCTCGGTTTTCTTCGTCTTGGATCAAGGGGTTTTCATTAGTTTCATTGTGATCTATGATTACTTCGTTTTACTTTCTTGTAGCATTCAGTTTCTTTATCTTGTATTAACAAATATGATATTGTTGACGTTTGCTCATGCAGGGTAGGGGGCGCATTGGTGGCTTGGAGCTTGCATATGCCATAGAAATCACGGGGATCTTCCAGAATTGATCGGGATAGCAAAGATCATCACTGTTAAAGACTTCTACAAGATTTTCCAGGTAAGATCTAACAGGCAAGTCTCTTCTTTTCAGATCTTATCCCATTGTACCTTGTTTTACTTTAAATTTTTCTGAAAACTCCTAAAATACTAAAAACCCTAAAAAGCAATAAATCTGGGAATCGTCCGATCTTTGGCCAAACCATTTCTGGGTTTCATAGATCGGGCCTCCCCTTCACCAAATCAATTGCAATGCTGGTCAAACTCCTGCTGGTTTGACCTAGATCTGAATTTTTGCCAAAAAACTGCATAACCCCCCACTAAAAATTTGACTTGCTAGGGTTTTGATTTTTTTAAATTTTGACTTCACAGACAAATAGATCGGGTCCCACACAGTCCAAATCAATCCCAGCGCTGTCCAAATTCTTGGCTGTTTGACCTAGATCTGAGTTTTTGACTAAAACAGCCCTAGCGCTCTCATTGAAAATTAGACTTTTCCGGAAGTGACTTTTTCTGAAATCTAACAAGATAGGCTGATAGATCAGGGTGTAAGCATTTCAGAACACCCCCAATGCTGAGCTAGTTCTTTCCGATTTGCCCTAGATCTTAAAAATTAGTTTTCAGCCCCCTAACCCCCTCATCAAATTTTGACTTTGTCTGGATCTGATTTTTCTGCTGATTTTTTTATTTGGGCTTGTAGATCAGGTCACCCTAACCTCATTTCTCCTTCAACGCTGAGCTATTAGCCTCCAGGTGACCCTAGAACTGCAAATCTGTCTTCCCAAGCCCTAGCGCTAGCCTTCCATTGAGCTGGTTTTCCTGTACCTTAGCTTGTTCGGACTAACTATTTTCTGGGTTCATAGATCAAGGTGTATCCCAGGTGGGTTCACTGAAACGTTGGGTTGTTGCTAACTCCATTGCCTAATACACACAAGGCACTGATTTCCTAGCTTGCGCTATCCTTAAGCTCTCCTCCCATTCCCTTTGCTAACACTCATTGATAGCTCAAGTCAACTATCTTTCACTGAATCTGTCTCCTTGGTACTAGACAGTCCCAACTCTATTCTTGCTCACCCTGTCACAATTACGTTTCCCAAGACAGTGGTCATCTTCACCAGTTGCTAGTACCTAAACCCTAGAGCTAGGGTTTCCATTCACCTTGCACCTTAAGTATCCTGAAGCCCCATCTAATCTTTTTCTGGTGTCTAGGTCTGATCTCTCCTGTCGGGAGCAGATCTGGGTCTCCCCCATTGTTGTCTTGGACTAGGATAACATAAAGTGAAGGCTACCTTGATTGACGTGACAACCATCCATTTGGGAGTCTAGGCAGTCGTGGTTCCACCCCTTAGTTGCTTGCCCCTCTACCATCCATTCTGGATCCACCTCACACAGGCAACTACAAGGCAGGTGATAACATTTTGGCGTCGCTGCCGGGGAGGTAGAGGCCTACCTTGGTTCAACATACCTCACCTTTCCCTACGACATATCTTTTATTGGTGAATTACTTGTGTGGTTCACCTGGCGACTCCACTAGGGATCGTGCCCAACATATTAATCTTAAGTTCTTAGAGCATACCATAAATCATAATGAACTCGGATGTATTTCTGAGGCACATGAAAGAAGTAACCAAAAACATGGTTGAAAATACAAGACAAATAAACGAAAGGAATAGATGGACGTCAGACTACAGGTATGAGGATGATCTTGAGCATGATTATGGATATGAATCTAGTTATCACAATCTTTATGATACCCACCAACTTCCTCACCCATGCAATAAAGATTTCCGGACCATCCCGAGTGGATCTGTAAGTCGACATGAACCTAGAAGACAATCCCAGTCAAAGCCTTATAGCCAAGTAACCAGAGCTATTAAAAAACAAGACAAACGATCTCCTTTTGACTTTTCTGAAATACGGGGAGCACCTCATCCTATGCCAAACGATTACACTAGGAGGTTGCCCCAGTTTAGTGGAAATAATGATGTATCTATTGAAAGTCATTTGGACATTCTCTGGGATTACATGGAATCTAGAGGTGCAAACAATGAAGATGTTTATATGCAAGCCTTAGGAGAATCTTTGCAAGGGGATGTTCAACTATGGTTTGATCATTTAGCACCAGGATTCGTCACTGGGTATGACATGTTCACAAATTTGTTAATTCATAGTTGGAGTAGTAACACTGATGATTCTTTAGAGTGTGAATCTAGCAATGATTATAATCAGTATATTGGCAATTTGCTTTCTCAATTGGATCATTCCTCTCCTGAAATGTTCCAAATTATGAGCATGCCTGCAATCCATAAGAATATTACAGAGTACTTTGAGGATAATGTTTCAAAACCCCATGCTGAAATTAAGAGGGATATCAATCAAATCATACAAGATACTTTGTTATTATTACCTGAAGCAGTCACAGAGCAAATCCTGGATTTGATCCGTGGAAGGGAACCTGATCACCATCAAAAAGCATCCATAGTTGAGCCTTCCATTTGTGAGTCCATCAAAGAGCCTTTAGAAGAGGAACTCCATAGTCATTACCTAATAGATGATAATTTGAGTCAGTATCCAACCTATCCGAATCTGGATTTAGACCTTGATAATAACACTATAAAAGAAGAAAAGGGGGAAATTAATAAAACTTCCGTTGAAGAGTAATCATGTGGTCATATTGTAGTTGAAGACCAAGTTTGTGAGGATAGAAATGAACATAGTAATGTTTTCCCTTATCAAATGAATGATGATGATCATTTATCCTCAGTTGAATGTAATGAACAATCTCAAGAAGAACAACCACATGATGATGACATAATAGTAAGCGAGATTGGCCTAGAACCTTCTTTGTCACATCTTTCGAACTGGAATCTGTGTCCCAATAATCATCAAAAGCCTCCGAGGAATGATTCTTGTAATGTTGTTACTATTCCCCGTCATATTTTTTATCAAGGTGATTGGTTGAAGAGATTAATCATAGTGAGTATAATTCTTGGGATGTTAGTTTTAATCTTGCCAATTTCTCTAGCAAATGTCCCATGTCACATGGAAGATTGGTGTTAACATCTTTAGGTGATCCAAATCAAGTCTTAATTTGTCAATCCACCCTCCCATCCCAGCTTTTGAAGTCCTCCATGGAATCATGCGGCGCAAAGTCTCGAAAGTGCCAAATGGTCAATGGTAAAACATTTTATCTCCTTTCATCCTTGGCACATAATGCTTTCAACTTTGCTAATTTCTTTGATTGGGTGAATGAAAAGTCTATAAAGACCAATTCCATATTTTCTCATTTTATAAACAACAAATGGGGTTAATCTCAATTTTTGGTTTAATGATTTCTAATTTGTCCCTATTTTGCTTCACCATTGATCATGATGTGAGTATGATTGAGTGTGCTAACCAGAAAAAGGAGGGAAGAAATGAGGGCCTAGGGGGGATGAATCATGTATCGTATTCTTTTATTTCATCAAATTTAAACTTGCATAAATTTTATGATCCTATCGATCTATGGGTAGAAGAAGTTTGCAACAATCAATCTCATCCCTGGCATGATTTCACTTCTCTTCATCCATGTCTTTCTTTAATTTTCAAACAACAAGTTATAATGGCCTCAATTTTCATTCACATTGCTCGCAAGCCATCTTTGATTTGTTGTATCATTAACTGTAAAGAAAACTCAATAGGTTCGTTCAGCAAGTGGTTGCATTGGATTTATGATCTTACCTAACACTTGTCTAAATTTGTTAGAGTAGGGTAGGTAGGATGAATAAGCATTTTCTGGCAGTAGTATAAAATCTTGCTTTGTTGTTTGAAGCTCACCTTTGAAGCTTTTAGTGTAATTTTGTTATCATGCAAAATAAAATATCAAACTTTTATTGAAAGTTATGGTTATAGATCAGATTTATTTTCTGCTTTTCAGTTTCAAGCATCTTTATTTTCAGTATTTTATATATTATCCACATATTGTTCTGACGACTGGTTTGTGAGTTTGGTATAGCTCCGGACATGTTGCAGGTAGTCAGGTACATTCTTGGTAGCGGTTGCAGAGCTGGAAGGATTGATCGAGGATGCGAGAAGCAGAGTGCGAGTACCAGAGATTCTGAGGTTCTCAAGCGCTCTTTTTAGCAGAGCACTTGTCCCAGCTGGAGCCAAATGTTATCACATATATAGTAGCCAGGCTACCATATTCTATTTTTCAGACACAGTACATTATTCAGCCAGATCTCTTACATATGAGATGCTGAGATGAGCAGTTTTGACGGATCATTATTGTATTAGTGGACTATTGTACTCTCCCATGTCAGCACTGAGTCTCAGGACAAAGATTTGAGGACCGATGTAGCCATTTAGTCATTGCAGAGCAGTCATTGATGCCCAGTTTTATATCAGTTCTTTCTCATTGGACAGATGGTGTCTCAGATGGATTATATTGCATGATTATGACTCAGCATTTTATATTGTGTGATGGTTATTATTGCTCTTATACTGATTTTTGTGACATGTATTGACTTGTGGTATCATGATTTGGCGGTCATAATTATATGAACTCGATTATATCTTGTACTAAGTATTGATGTCCCTACTTAGACTTGGAAGTTCTTGATCTATACTCATTGGTTTTACCCTCCTTAGGGAGAATAGAGGTAGCCATTCCCACCATTGTTTTGGCTTGCTAGTGTTGGCTTCATCATTCACTATCTCCACCCATCCATTACCTTCCAGTTTAGTTTTCAACCCGACTGACTTCTTGACTTATGGCATGGAGGATCTTTTTCCCTGCTAGAACTTTTGTTGGACAAGCCTCCCTGTTTATATTGTGTCTCGGCTCTGAGTTGGTGACAAAACTTGCCTTTGGTGAGTTGGATTGTATGCCTAAATCATTATGGTCGGTTGTCCCGATGTTTGGCACTGTGCAGAACTCCCCCTAGTCACTTGAGATGTGTTGGCTAAAACTGAAAGATCATGTACTACCTGTAGTGAAAATATTGAATATGTGCCCATGGAAAATGAAAATTATAAAACTGTGTTTCTTAACATATGTAAAAAGGGCAAGAGCAATGAAATGCTAAAATACTCCTTGAAGGGTATAAGAAAAGGTCCAAAAAAGCAATGGTTAAAAATATGCTATATCCAAAAATTGTTGACCTTGTTGAAATAAATATGTCTCGGATGAAAGCTGCGATTAGCTGTGCTTTTAAGCACTGGTGAAGTCCCAAAAGGGTCATATAGGCCAAAAAGGCAATGGAATAAAATGATGATCCTAATGAACTTGGATCAAGCTGGATGTAGACATGATGCCTAAGTTGAATAAGCACTCTCTAAACAACTCACCCATTGGTGAGGCACTGTCATTCCTTGTGTTGTTGTTTGTTTGACATTGGTTATAGTGAGTATTCCCTTTCCTTGTCCAAAGTGTCATGATGTTGAGTAGGAAGTCATCATTTGCCTTAGCCTTGTCATTTCCACCCTTCACCCTTCACTAGCAAATTGGCTACAACTATGAGGTGAGTATAGTGTCATGCTGTTGAGTAGGAAGTCATCATTTGCCTTAGCCTTGTCATTTCCACCCTTCACCCTTCACTAGCAAATTGGCTACAACTATGAGGTGAGTATAGTCTTGAAAGTCTAAGTCTGAGTAATAATAAATAAAGCCTTATATATATATTGGTTGATGTACCGCCAATGAAATGAATGCTACTTGTTGTAATTGTTACTAGAATGAGTTGTAGAGCATGTCTTAGCCTTTTACACTTGCAGCAAATGGATGACAGTCTGAGTTATTATTGGTGTCTGATCAGTTTCAGATGGTTATATTGTTTATTGGATATGATTGATGATCAGATAGAGACCTGTGAGGGGTATGACCGTATGAGTATACACCTTAGATGGATTTGGACTCTCTGAGTCTAATGAGACAGTTTATTTCCAGTTCCGGGCACTTATAGATATGATCAGGCTCATTCTGCCTCTCTGATGCAGTTTTTCTTCACAGGTTGATATTTTTGAGCAAGGAGATGTTTTAGTTGGATCTCTTAGGGCGTTGTATGGGCATAGGGGGGTGCAACCACTTGTTTGTACCATAGTACCCCCATCCCAGAGAGCCTGGTGGGCTCAGTTAGACAACGCAGGCACCCTAGGAGGCTGTTTTGGCATGATCACGTTTCCCGATGTAGATTAAAAAATGATTAAATGGCTATTGGATATTGTTGATGATCAGGCAGAGACCTGAAAGGGGTATGAGTATGCACCCTAGATGGATTTGGATTCTCTGAGCCTAGTGAGATAGCTTATTTTCAGTTTCAGGCACTTGTAGAGATGATCAGGCTCATTTTACCTTTCTGATGCAGTTTTGCTTCAGAAGATGATGTGTCTGAGCAGGGAGATGTTTTATTAGGATCTCCTAGGGCATTGTATGGGGCATAGGGGGTGCAGCCACTGGATTGTACTATAGTACCCCTATTGCTGCCTAAAACACACTTGGACACGGGTAAGTCTCCCAACCGTTATGTGTGTTCCTAAGGGCAACTTATGAGTTGAGAACCCACTGTCACCTCGGTTCTAAACTCCTCTGTTTAGACCACAACTCCTAAAGGCCAAGGGGGGTAGTCCCTACTTACTAAGTTCTTTTTTGAAGAATGTTTTCTGGGAGTTGTAAATTATAAAAATGGCAATCAGTGTGCAGTGATGCAAATATTTCAATGTCAAGCAAACCCTTTAACAAACAACCGGTAATGCATGAAAGAGAGAAACAATCAAATAATCAAAATGATCAGTGTCGTCTCTACTCGGGCTATGGAGTCACAATAATCAACTTCAAATAATTTTCCTAAAGCATCAACTCATTTACTTTAACAAATATTCAAGAACATGATGAATTCCAATAAATGAGTAAGTTAAAATAAAGTGATTGCAAAGTAGAGAAATGTAAATGATTGTAACAATGTTATGCAAGTGGTCCTATAAGTTTTAGTAAATTTTATGTCTCTCTTTGACTTAGGGAATTAAGGTGTTTGTTGCAAAGAAAAGAACTATTCTAGATATCTACCCCAAAAGACTATCTCCTTCGATTAGAGAGAGAATGGCGTGTGCTCAACATGGGAACACAAGGTTCTCACCTAGCTCCAGGGGTCAAACTCGAAACTTGTTGGGTGCTCAACTGCAGGACACAAAGTGCCACGAAGCCCCCTACGGCCTCTACACCACTAGCTCCACAGGTCAAGCCTCTTTTTCTCCTTTCTAATGAAGATACTTATCTGGGTGCCTATTAAACTAGCCAACACAAATCTTTTCCCTTTCTCATCACCCTAGATCGGTCGAACCGGGAAGGGGAGAGGATACGGGGCAAAAACGGGGCTTGTGGTAAATTTTATCCTTAAAGAAAAACAAAACAAAACAAGCCAAGCGCAATATCACAACGGAGGCAGAGCCTACTCGAATGTGAGGTGCGGGCAAAAAGAAATAAACAGATACTTGGAATAAAATGCTATCCAACGCGATCTTGCAAGGATGGCAAAGCCAAATCACTTACAAGGTACGGGAAAAAAATAAAGATGAAAATAAAAACAAAATGAAACTCTAACTAATTTAAAACCCATGCCAATCAACAATTGCTTATGCAAAGGTGGGCAAGCCCAACTTCTATAGCTAGCAATGGATGGCAAATAAATGAGACTTGATTTAACTGAAAATGCAAAGCAAGAAATCAAGTCCAAGAGGCTCTCTTGGACTTGTTACAAAGGCTGAAATTTCAACATAAAGAAAGAGGTAAAAGGAGTGAGAAAAACTGTGTTTTTTCCCTTTCTTGAGATGTCCTTGAAGCTCTTCCTTTGGGGTGGCCTTAAAACTCTTTTATGAGTGAAATTTGACAAAGTTTTCCCTTATTTTGTCACCAACCTACTAAAAACCAGCAAACAAAAAATGATAAAATGTGCCCAAAATCACTTGGGGGAAGTTAGTATGTTAGTGCAATATATATACAAAATTTATACAAAGTTGCAAAATGAATAATTTTGAAAGAACTTGAATATATAAGAGTTAAAATCAGATTTAAAACACTCAAACTAAAATTAAAATGCAGAAATTTGTATGTAAAGAAAGAGAAAATTGATCATTTGTTCTTCAAGAAATGAAGCAATGAGGCATCCAACCAAGGAATCCCACTCTTCAATCCAAATAACCTGCAACTTATAATATTTTCACTACACAACTATTAGAAGGTGAGAATCAAATAATGAGCAAAGAAATCATAAACTTCAAACTTGAAAATATATGAACTTCTTTACTACAAGAATGAAAACTCACAAAATTTATGGAATACAAATACCATAAATCTTACCAAAGCAAATTAGTATGTTTCCTTGGCCAACCAAACTTGTGTAGCTTCTTAAGCATAGAAGCAAATCATCAATGGGAACAATACACACAATATTCCTCCAAAGATTTTGATTACCAAAGCCAAATGGCTGAAATTACAATGGCCCAAGCAAGAGCAAGGGCAAGAGAGCAAGAGAAAGAATGAGAGCATGAGCAAGAGAGTGGGTGTGAGTGTATAACACAAATGAGGGAAAGCCTCCTTAAATAGGAAAAATGAAAGAGAGAGGCTCTTTGCATGCTAGACAAGTGTCACAAGGAAGAGAGGGGGGGGCAAGAGAGCGGGGGCGAATTTTCTCAAGAAGGGCAAAACCAAGGTTGAGATCTCAAATATGGGGAGAGAAACCCCCAATTTAATGCTTTTAACCATATTGTTATGTCAAATGGGGAAGAAACCACCATAGTGGGGCCATTTCCATTGACTTTAGCTCACCCAACTAATCAAAAAGAAAAGGGAGCACCCCCCTAGATTTGGCAACTCAAAACTTGTTATATGCTTGCTTGGGGGGGGCCCTTTGGGTCTTAAATTTGTCTTAGGAACATAATATAAACATTAAAACCTTTACTTGGCCACCCCAAGTGACTATAGTCACTTTTCCAAAATTTGGCTCTCTAATTAAATGCCCAATTTCCTGATTTCCATGACTGACCTGGGCAAAGGTGACGAAAACCATAGTAATACTTGTCCGAATGACTTCAAACTTGGCCTAAGGGTGTAGGGGTGCTCATGCCATTTGTCTTCAGTACCCATACCCCTATACACCATTTAAAAGGACCAAGTAACTCTCTTTTACAATACAACAAATTGTCCTGAGTGACAATTTTTAATGACCAAAAATTTAAAAGAAATATTCAAAACTTAATGAAATTCCACAAGACTCTGAATTATGTCTAGCATGGTAATATAGAACATTCATAGGCCCCAATCACCCCATGGACTCGATCACTAGAACACCTTTCACCACTTTGGAGGTAATTTTGAGTGAAAAACTCAAATAATTAAAATCTCTATAAAGAAATTTTAATTATTCAAGTGAGAAAACACTCGATGAAAGGACTTCCCTAATGACTAAGTCTTAGGTGATCAAATTACAAAAAACTAGACCTTCATGCTGACATATCCTTACAAAATCCCTCGCAGGGGGCGGAAATTTCATAGAGAGAAGAAGAGAAGAAGAGTTGCCTCGCTTGATATAATCATTAAGTACTTCATTCTTATCTTCAAAACACATTCAACCTATGTATGGTACATCGTTGTCCACCTAGTTGGTTTTGGTGGTCAACAACCCCCATCCCACAAAGCCTGGTGGGCTCCGTTTGACAACGCAGGCACCCTAGGAGGCTGTTTTAGCAGGTTCACGTTTCCAGAGGCAGATTAAAAAATGATTAAATGGCTACTAAAGGAATCGATTTGGGCTACTGAGGCAAAGAAATGACATGGGATGAGTCATGATGATGAGTGTGATGTCCTCCGCACCTTCTCCAGCAGTTGCAGCACCTGATTGGGCCCACCTATTTTTTGGGCATTTTTATATTATTTTCTGGAGCTTTTGGGAGGCTCACGATTTCCTCAAGAAGGCACAAAGTCAAAAAATTAAAATATTATATTATTTTATTGTGCCATGGGGCACCCAGAGGGAGTTAGTTAACACTCCATGGACCCACCATGTGCTTCATTTATTTCTTGTTGAGTGGGGTACCCTCTTTATGGGTGATCTAGTCCACTTTGGTACTTTATGGTTATATTGATCCATGTATTCTATGTTGAGCTCATCTCAACCATTGATTAGAACATGTATATATTTTTATCTTAGCCCCTCGTTTTGAAAGTGGTTAGGATTTTGGTTCTCTCATTTCTATTTAAAGGAGAGAGCTTCTCATTTGTAAGGGGTCTTTGGCTTTTGGATCTGGATAATAGAAAATTTTTCTTGTGGATATTTTCTTGGATCTCCTTTGCATCTGATGTTCTTAGATGGTGATTGGAAAGACTTTTGCTTCATAGCATTCGGGAAAATGTTATGAGATCTATATTTTTTGGGGATCATTGTCTTGTCTACAGGAGGACAACTTCGGCTTGGACATTTTTGAGAGGGGACCTCAACTCGCTTGGATTGTCTTCGTTTTTTATCAAGGAGTTTTCATTAATGTTGTGGTGACCTATGATTTCTTCTTGTTATTTTTCTGCAGCATATAGCTTCTTTCTCATGTCACAGCAAATCTGATATGGTTGACATTTGTTGTGCAGGAGAGAGGGCGCATTGACTTCCTCAGGCAAACTCTGGACATAGAACTCGCTTCAAGCTTCTCAAATTGATCGGGATGGCAGGGATCATCATCATCAAGGCATCTACAAGGTTTTCCAAGTAAGATCTACAGGTTGGTTCTTTTCTTCCATGAATTCAATCCATTCTACCTGCTTTTCTTCAATTTACGGAAAATGTCAAAATATTTAAAAAATCCAAAAATACTTAATCGAGGAACTGTTCGATCTTTGGACAAACCATTGCTGGGTTTTGTAGATCGGGCATCCCTCTCAACAATTCATCCTCAACGGTGTCCAAAAAGTGGTTGGTTTGCCCTAGATCTAAAAAACTGATTGTTTAAACCCCAACCCCCCCACTGAAATTTTGACTTTTCCAAATCTGATTTTTTCCAGAAAATAATCACTTGGGTTCATAGATCGGGTCCTCCTCATTCCAAAACATCTCCAACGCTAAGCTAGTTGCTGACAGGTGGCCCTAGATCTGAGAAACTGACTTTCAGCACCCTAACACTCCTAGTCATTTTCTGACTTTTCTGGATCTGATTTTTTCTAAATTTTTCCAACTTGGGTTTGTAGATCAAGTCATCCACATCCCATTTCCCCTCCAACACTGAGCTGATGCCTCCCAGATTGTCCTAGATCTGAGGATCTGCCCCTCCAAACCCTAGCGGTAGCCCTCCTTCTGTTGGTTTCCCCTGCAAACTTAATTTTTCGGGCCAAACACTTTTCTGTGTCCATAGATCAAGGCATATCTCAAGTGGTTTCACTCTAACGCTATGCGGATACTGACTCCATTACCCAAAGCCCGACAGGCACTGATCTCCAAGCCTAGTGTTATCCCTCTTTTGACCTCTTGTCCCTGAAAGTTGACTTTTCTTTGATGACTCAAGTACTTTGACATTGTCACATCTTTCATTGAGTCTATCCCTTGAGTACTAGATAGTCCCAGCTCTGTCCTTACTCACCCTGCATTGGTTACGTTTCCCAAGGCAGCGGTTATCTTCATCAGTTGCTAGTACCTCAACCACAGATCTTGTATCAACCCCATAAGTTACCTTGGTTCCACTTTGGATCGAACTTAACACTTCCAAAACTCTAATTCAAGGCCTTGGCACACCTAGTAACATCTTCCATAGATCTAGGGTCTTCAATTACCTTACACCTTACGTACCTCAAGCCTACTTGATATGATCTGATGTCTAGGTCTGATCTCTCCTATCGAGAGTAGATCTGGGTCTCCCCCTTTGTTGTCTTGGACTTAGATAACATAAACCGAAGACTGCCTTGATTAGCGTGACAACCATTCATTTGGGAGTCTAGACAGTCTTGGGTCCACCTCCTTAGTTGCCTGTCCCTCTACCATCCATCCTGGATCCACCTCACATAGGAAACTACAAGGTTGGTGATAACATTTTGGCGTCGTTGTCAGGGAGGTAGAGGCCTACCTTGGTTCGACATACCTCACCTCTCCTACGACATTATCCGTTGGTGAACACGGCAATTCGTTCACCTGGCGACTCCACTGAGAAGCGAACCCATCCCATAAATCATAATGAATTCAGATATATTTTTGAAGCACATGAAGGAATGAACCAAAAACATGATTGAAACTACAAGACAAATAAACGAAAGGCATGGATGGAGATCAGACTACGGGTATGAGGATGATCTTGAGCATGACTATGGGTATGAATATAGTTATCCCAATCTTTATGATACCCACCAACTTCCTCACCCATGTAATAAAGATTTCCCAACCATCTCGAGTGGACCTGTAAGTCGACATGAACCTAGAAGTCAGTCCCAGTCAAAGCCTTATAGCCAAGTAACCAGAGCTGTTAAAAAGCAAGACAAACGGTCTCCTTTTGACTTTTCTGAAATACCAGGAGCACCCATTAGAGGAAATTTGGGGTCTAAAATGGGCCTTATAAAAAACTGTGCCATGGATCAGCCAGATTGAGTTGAATTTTTAAACCAATAGAATTTCAATATCTTTGGTCAACCATTATGGTTGAGTTGGACACATAATGCTTATGTGTCATATTTTTATTTAGCAACAGCTAACTCCATATCAACCTCACCTTGGTTAAGTTCTTGAAAAGATCACCTCGAAATAAGATAAATAAACTTTAACTAATAAATATAGAATATTTTATTTGATCACTACTTCCAACTCCTCTAAAACATAACCTTCGCATTAATTAAAATTGTAGTGGAAGCATTTTGAAATACTAAAAACATTTATTAATCAATTTTTTAAAAAGAAAACTAAATAGTATTTAATTTTAAATAGACTTATCTTGAAATACTAAATAAAAGATATTTAGTATTTTTAATATTATTAAATAATATTTAAAAAATAAATATATTTAATTATTACATTCAAAAGTTTTCTATCATTTATTATGTGTGCACAAGAATCTAAATATTTCATTAATATTTTTAATCAATATCTCTTAACTCTACATTAACTCAATATAGTTGTCAACTACCATTAATGAGACGATTTAGGTTGACTTTCATTAGATTTTCATTAGATTTAATCTGACATAGCATATTTGTAGTGTGAAGTGGCATTTTTTATTATTTTCCTTAGGAGGCCCATTTTAGACCCCAAATTTCCTCTAATGTCATCATATGCCAAATGATTACACTAGGAGATCAATTATTCCAAGTCTAGGAGAAAATTTTCAATCCACCCTTCCGTCCCCACTCTTCAAGTCTTCTTGTATGGGTTTATCTTTTAATCAAGTTGTTACTTTCAAAATCTTTAACCAGGAGTTTAATCATTATCACGTAATTGGGGAAAAGGCACTTCATGTCTCTTCTCAGTCATCCGTAATGAATAAATTTTTTCAATTTGTAAATCTATATTATGGATGGTTGGAGAAGGTGTATAAAGATCAATTTCATATTTTCTCCATTTTTAAACAACTAATGGGCTTGATCTCAGTCACAGTTTCATTACATTACAACTTGTCCTCATTTGATTCTCCTAGAATGAATAGAATTGAATGTCCTAATAAGTTAGAGGAGAAAACAAAGAATTGTTTCGAGTGGCTGAGTCATGAATCATATTGTCTTCCTCCATCAAGAACGAACTTGCATACCTTTTATGACCCTATCAGCATCTTGATGGATGAGTTTTCAGAAATTCAATCTCATCCCTGGCATGATTTCATTTCTCTTGATCCATATCTTTCTTTAATTTTCAAACAACAAGTTATAATGGCTTCAATTTTCATTTACATTACTTACAAACCATCTTTGATTTGTTGTATCATTAACCGTAAAGAAAGCTCAATAGATTTGTTAAGCAAGTGGTTGCATTAGATTTATGATTTTACCTAACACTTGTCTAAGTTGGTTAGAGTAGGGTAGGTAGGATCTGAATTAGTCTTTCCCAGCAATAGTGTAGCTTAAAATTTTGCATTTTTGCCTGAAGCTCGCCTTTGAAGCTCTTAGTATAGTTTTGATTTATGTTATCCCGCACAATAAAAAATCAAACTTTTCTTGAAAGTTATGGGTATAGATTAGATTTATTTTCTGCTTTTAAGTTTTATGCATGCTTATTTTCAGTATTTTATTTTTATCCACATATTGTTCTGACGACCGGTCTGTGAGTTTGGTATAGCTCTGGACATGCTGCAGGTAGTCGATGACGTTTTGGTAGCGGTTGCAGAGCTGTAAAGATTGCTCGAGGATGCGAGAAGCAGAGTACAAGGACCAGAGATTCTTAGGTTCTTAAGCGCTCTTTTCAACAGAGCACTTGTCCCAGCTGGAGCCAGATGTTATCACATATATAGTAGCCAGGCTATCATATTCTATTTTTTGGATACAATACATTTTTCAGCGAGATCTCTTACATATGAGATGTTGTGATGAGCAGTTTTGACAGATCATTATTTTGTTAGTGGACTATTATACTCTCCCATGTCAGGACTGAGTCTCATGATACTCAGATCCGAGGACTGATGTGGCCATTCAGTCATTTGCAGAGCAGTTAGTGATGCCCATATTGGTTCTAGTGTTTTCTCATTGGACAGATGATGGTTCAGCTGGATTATTTGCATAGTTATGACTCGGCATTTATTTTATTGTGTTATGGTTATCATTGCTCTTAAACTCATCTTTGTGACATATACTAGCATTTAGTACCATGATCTGGCGGTCATAAATATATAGAATTGGATGTATTTGTATTATGTATAGGTGTCCCTACTTGGACTTGGAAGTTCCTGATCTATACTCATTAGTTTTACCCTCCCTAGGGAGAATAGAGGTAGTCATTCCCACCATTCTTTGGCTTGCTAGTGTTGGCTTCATCTTTCACTGTCTCCACCCATCCATTATCTTCCAGTTTTGTTTTTAACCCGATTTACTACTTGACTTATGGCATGGAGGACCTTTCCCCACTAGAACCTTTGTTGGACAAACCTCCTTGTTTATAGTGTGTCTCAGCTCTGAGTTGGTGACAGAACTTGCCTTTGGTGAGTTGGATTGTATGCCTAAATCATTCTGGTCGATTGTCTCGATGTTTGGCACTGTGCAGAACTCCCACCAGTCACTTGAGATGTTGTGGGCTAAAACTGAAAGATCATGTACTACTTATATTGGAAATGTTTATATATGCGCCCATGGAAAACGTAAATTCTAAAATGTGTTTCTTAACATATACGAGCAAAGGGCAAGAGCAATGAAATGCTAAAATACTCCGTGAAGGGTTAAGAAAAGGTCCCAAAAGGAAGGTTAAATATATGCTATATCCAAATATTGCTGACCTTATAAATTTGAATATGTCCTAGATGAAAGCTGCAGTTAGTTGTGCTTTTAAGCACTGGTGAAGTCCCCAAAAGGTCATATAGGCCAAAAAGGTCATGGAAATAAAATTGATGGTCCTAATGAACCTGGATCAAACTTGATGTAGACATGATGCCTAAGTTGAATAAGCACTCTCTGAACAACTCAACCATTTGTGAGGCACTACCATTCCCTGTGTTGTTGTTTGTCCGACATGTGGTTATAGTGAGTATTCCCTTTCCATATCCAAAGTGTCATGATGTTAAGTTGGTAGTCATCATTTACCTCAGCCTTGTCAATTTCACCCTTCACCCTTCACTACCAAATTGACTACAACTATGAAGTGAGTATAATCCTGAAAGTCTGGTCTGAGGAATAATAAATAAAACCCTATATATGTATTTGGTTGATGTACCGCCAGTGAGGTGACTGCTACTTGTTATGAATGTTACTTAAATGATTTGTAGAGCATGTCTTAGCCTTGTAACACTTGCAACAGATGGATGATAGCTTGAGTTATATTATTGGTATTTGGTCATTTACAGGGGATTATATTGTCTATTGGATATTGTTAATGATCAGGCAGAGATCTGGAAGGGGTATGAGTATGCACCCTAGATGGATTTGGACTCTCTGAGTCTAATAAGATAGCTTATTTTCAGTTTCAGGCACTTGCAAAGATGATCAGGCTCATTTTACCTTTCTGATGCAGTTTTGCTTCACAGGATGATGTGTCTGAGCAAGGACATGTTTTATTGGGATCTCCTACGGCGATGTATGGGGCATAGGGGGTGCAGCCACTAGATTTTACTATAGTACCCCCATCCCAAAGATCTCGGTGGGCTCAGTTTGACAACGCAGGCACCCTAGGAGGTTGTTTTGGCAGGTTCACGTTTCTCGAGGCATATGAAAAAATGATTAAATGGCTACTAAAGGAATCGATTTGGGCTACTGAGGCAAAGAAATTACATGGGATGAGTCATGATAATGAGTGTGATGTCCTTCGCACCTTCTCCAACAGTTGCAACACCTGATTTGGCCCACACCTATTTTTTGGGCATTTTTATATTATTTTTTGGAGCTTTTGGGGGGCTCATGATTTTCTCAAGGAGGCACAAAGTCAAAAAATAAAATATTGTATTATTTTATTGTGCCATGGGGCACCCAAAGGGAGTTAGTTAACACTCCATGGACCCACCATGTGCTTCATTTATTTCTTGTTGAGTGGGGTACCCTCTTTATGTGTGATCTAGTCCACTTTGGTACTTTATGGTTATATTGATCCATGTATTGTATGTTGAGCTCATCTCAACCATTGATTAGAACATGTATATCTTTTAATCTTAGCCACTCATTTTGAAAGTGGTTAGGATTTTGGTTCTCTCATTTCTATTTAAAGGAGAGAGCTTCTCATTTGTAAGGGGTCTTTGGCTCTTGGATCTGGATAATAGAAAACTTTTCTTGTGAATATTTTCTTAGACCTCCTTTGCGTCTGATGTTCTTAGATGGTGATTGGAAAGTCTTTTGCTTCATAGCATTCGGGAAATTGTTATGAGATCTATATTTTTTGGGAATCATTGTCTTGTCTACAGGAAGACGACTTTAGCTTGGGCGTTTTTGCAGGGGGACCTCAACTCGCTTGGATTGTCTTCGTTTTTTATCAAGGAGTTTTCATTAATGTTGTGGTGACCTATGATTTCTTCTTTCTATTTTTCTGCAACATATAGCTTATTTCTCATGTCACAACAAATCTAATATGGTTGACATTTGTTGTGCAGGAGAGAGAGCGCAGTGACTTCCTCGGGCAAACACTGGACATAGAATTCGCTTCAAGCTTCTCAAATTGATCAAGATGGCAGGAATCATCATCATCAAGGCATCTACAAGGTTTTCCAGGTAAGATCTACAAGTTGGTTCTTTTCTTCCATGATCTCAATCCATTGTACCTGATTTTCTTCAATTTACTGAAAATTCCAGAATATTTAAAAAATCCAAAAATACTTAATCGGGGAACCGTTCAATCTTTGGACAAACCACTGTTGGGTTTTGTAGATCGAGCATCCCTCTCACCAATTCATCCTCACCGTTGTCCAAAAAGTCGCTGGTTTGCCCTAGATCTAAAAAACTGACTGTTCAAACCCCAGCGCCCCCACTGAAATTTTGACTTTTCCAGATCTGACTTTTTCCGGAAAATAATCACTTGGGTTCGTAGATCGGGTCCTCCTCATTCCAAAACACCTCCAACGCTAAGCTAGTTACTGCCGGGTGGCCCTAGATTTGAGAAACTGACTTTCAGCACCCTAACACTCCTAGTCATTTTCTGACTTTTCCGGATCTGATTTTTTCTGCATTTTTTCAACTTCAATTTGTAGATCAAGTCATCCACATCCCATTTCCCCTCCAACGCTGAGTTGATGCCTCCCAGATTGTCCTAGATCTAAGGATTTGTCCCTCCAAACCCTAGCGCTAGCCCTCTTTCTGTTGGTTTCCCCTGCAAACTGAATTTTTCAGGCCAAACACTTTTCTAGGTCCATAGATCAGGGCATATCTCAAGTGGTTTCACTCTAACGCTATGCAGATACTGACTCCATTGCCCAATGCCCAATAGGCACTGATCTCCAAGCCTAGCGCTAGCCCTCTTTTGACCTATTTTCCCTGAAAGTTGGCTTTTCTTTGATGACTCAGGTACTTTGACATTGTCACATCTTTCATTGAGTCTATCCCTTGAGTACTAGATAGTCCCAGCTTTGTCCTTACCCTTCCTTACTCACCCTGCATTGGTTACATTTCCCAAGGCAGCGGTTATCTTCATCAATTGCTAGTACCTCAACCCCAAATCTTGTATCAACCCCATAAGTTACCTTGGTTCCACTTTGGATCGAACTTAACACTTCCAAAACCCTAATCCAAAGCCTTGGCACACTTGGTAACATCTCCCATAGATCTAGGGTCTTCAATTACCTTACACCTTACGTACCTCAAGCCTACTTGATCTGATCTGTGGTGTTTAGGTTTGATCTTTCCTGTCGGGAGTAGATCTGGGTCTCCCTCTTTGTTGTCTTGGACTTAGATAACATAAAGCGAAGACTGCCTTGATTGGCGTGACAACCATTCATTTGGGAGTCTAGGCAGTCTTGGTTCCACCTCCTTAGTTGCTTGTCCCTCTACCATCCATCCTGGATCCACCTGACATAGGCAACTACAAGGTTGGTGATAAGAGGGCCTGATGCCCCCCCCCCCTTTCTGACGCCATGAGTTTACGTAGTGTCTACCGCCTGGGCGCGACCTGGGAGGGCGGCGATGATATCCAATCTTGAAGGTTACAAGAAAGCCTTAGTAGCATAATCATTTTCTTCGAAAACTCGCATTGTTGTATTTGTTATTGTTGTTGTTGAAATGTTTTAAATTGTAAAAATTTGTTTTCGGGTAGTCCCTACTTACTAAGTTATTTTTTTGAATAATGTTTTTTGGGAGTAGTAAATTACAATAATGAAAATCAACGTGCAGTGATGCAAATATTTCAATGTCAAGCAAACCCTTTAACAATCAACCAGTAATGTATGCAAGAGAGAAACAATCAAATAATCAAAATGACCAGTGTTGTCTCTACTCGGGCTATAAAGTCACAATAAGCTACTTCAAATAATTTTCCTAAAGCATCAACTCATTTACTTTAACAAATATACAAGAACATAATGACTTCCAGTAAAATGAACAAGTTAAAATAAAGTGCTTGCAAAGTAGAGAAAAGTAAATGATTGTAACAATGTTATGCAAGTGGTCCTGTAAATTTTAGTAAACTTGATGTCTTTCTTTGACTTCGGGAATTAAGGTGTGTGTTGCAAAGAAATGAACTATTCTGGATGTCTACCCCAAGAGACGATCTCCTTCAATTGGAGAGAGAATGCTGGGTGCTCAACACGGGAACACAAGGTTTTCGTCTAGTTCCACGGGACAAACTCAAAACTTGTTGGGTGCTCAACTGGAGGACATAAAGTGTCACGAAGCCCACTACAGACTCTACCCCACTAACTCCACAGATCAAGCCTCTTTTTCTCCTTTCTAATGAAGATACTTATCTAGGTGCCTATTAAACTAGCCAACACAAATATTTGTCTTTTCTCGTCACCCTAGATCGATCGAACCGGCGAAGGGAGAAGATACGGGGAAAAAACGAGGCTTACGGTAAATTTTATCCTTAAAACAAAAATTAAACAAAACAAGCCAATCGCGATATCACAACAGAGGCAGAGCCTACTCAATTGTGAGGTGCAGGCAAAAGGAAATAAGCAAAATAAAAATGCTAGCCAACACGATTTCACATGGATGGGCAGAACCACTTCACTTGTGAGGTGCGCCAAAAGAAATAAGCAAATACTCGAAATAAAAATGCTAGCCAACGCGATTTCACATGGATGGGCAGAGCCACTTCACTTTTGAGGTGTGTTACCAACTATTTTGTATAAAGTTGCACCTTCCGTTGAGCCGCCAGTTGATGAACATGATCCATGTTCATATCCAGTGTATCAGAGTTTCAGAATTTCATGCCTAACCAATTTTGGCTAGTCAATTTTATTTTTGTACTGAAATGACCATGCCCCATGGGGTTATTGTAATAAAGTGTGCTAGTAGGGGTTTTGAGTGGCTTAGTCTCCTACGACTTAATTTTCAACTAAGGTATTCTAGGGAGTTTTTTCTCTTGTCGATTATTCTTTGCCTTTAGCCAAGTAATAATCGATGAGTTTTTCTCCCGCTTCCTCCAAAGCTGGAATGCCCGATTTTGAAATTTGGGCCTTGGGGGGTTATTAGAGTCCAACTGATGAATATGAACCTACTAGACACTATTTGTATGTTCTATGGCCATTTCCTAAGTCTCGGGATGCATTAAAACATTGTCCGAAAAAATTTCCCAGACGCGTTGGAGTTTATAATTTTTTATTTTTGACTATAGAGAGAGAATTAAAATTTTCAATTAATTAAACCATTTTTACTATGGTTTAATTGAGAATTTTCAATTAGTTTTAATTAAGCGGTCCGAAGGTGGTTTTTGGCAAATAAAGACTTGTTTTCTAAGCCAAAACACTCATTTACCCACTCGACACAATTATCCTAAGTTTCGGACAGTCATTTGGCCATGTGATTAATATTTTCTCAAAAATTCAATAAATGAGAAATATTAATTAAAATAATCAAAAAATATTAAATTGGAGATAATCCAATTTGCTCCAAAATAATCCAAATGGATTAAATAAACAGGCTAAAAGACATGGCAATTAGCATTTAAGATGATTCCAATCATCATCAATCAGAGTCGGGTCAGTATCGGAGCACTAGCAAGTCACCCTCAGTCAAGAAATTCACCCACCTCTAGCTAGATCACAAATTGGGTGAGGTGTTGGTCATTTATTGGTTTGGTGATGGGATTGAGGTAGAGTGGGGGCACATTGCCTAGGTGGAGGCCACCTCCCCACTCTTACTTCCCATAACTCACAGTGGAGCTAATCATTAACTCCAATCTTCATCTTCAATCAAGGATTGCACCTCCTCTCATTCCTCACGTCTTCATATGTGGGAGTGTCTCATTCGTTGCTGAAGTTTCCTAGGAGGGGAGTGGGGGGCGCCTTGCCAAGGTGGAGGCCACCTCCCCACTCACGCCTACCTCAAGCTTGCAGTTCAACCCCAATCACCTCCAAGCTCATCCATTCAAGGGAATTTGCCCTAGTGTGCCTCCTTTGATGCCGAGTCTGATTTAGGGTTTTAGCTTCTCCCTTTTTGTATAAAAGCGGGTCTCTTGCTCCTCATTTTAGATGGAGAATTTGCAAGAGAAATCTGCCCAAATTGTAATGCTCTTACTTGTTTAATGGAATAAAAGTGACTTTGGAGGTCCATGCATGGGTTCTTGGTGTTCTTGATTTCATCTTGTGTGAGGTGATACCTCTCTTACCCTACTCTCTTTATTTTGCAAATTGTATGATCATTGCTAGCTTAGGAAGGCTATCAATCTAGCGCAAAAGGTTAGTCATTTATCGTTTTAAGTTGGTTATCTGTGCAAGATCTATTGAATACCTAAATCGAACAGGAAGTAGTCAGCAATACCAATGTTTTTTGGATATTTAATTGATTGAGTATTCTAGCATTTGATCTTGTTTATTGATGTTGAGAGTTGTGTTTCAAGGATCACCGAAGGTGGAGAAAGGGTTGAAGCTCAACCATTTCTTCATGAAACAAGAGTTTTTTATCTAACACTTTCACCGTGCAGGATCTACAAGGCGTTTACCTCCAACTTAAGAAACACAGCCAAAAGGGGCTCTCTTCTCATCTGTCACAAATCAATTTAAAAAACTCTTTCGTGGTTACGAGATCTGCCTTTTTCTTTCTTGTTTTCTCTTGCTTTTGATTTCTCCTTCTCTTTCACTGTTTGTCGCCCTCTTCTTTCCTCTTTCTGCCCTCTTCTTCCTCTCCTCTTCTTCCTTACTGTTTGTTGCCCACTTCCTCACTTTTTTACCCTTTTTATAGCCTCTTTTCTCCTTTGTTCGTTGCCCCATTTCTTCACTGTTTGCAGCTGTTACCAACTAAGTTGCACTAAGTTGGATTTCTAAACGAGCCGCCAAAGATGAACAATCACTTGTTCAAAATTTAGAGTTCGTAAGTCTTTGCAGGCCTTCCTAGGCCCTTTGTTTTAATTTTTTTTAACATGTTCATATCCCATGGGGAATTGTAATAAAATGAGTTAGCATGATGGCTTTATGTAAAAAGTTTGGCTTCTTAGGTGTTTTTTCCTTGTTCATTATTTATTTATTTTTCGAGTTTTTCACCAAAACCTCCAAAGCTGGAATAATCGCATTAATTAATTAAGCCTTAGGAGGTTATTAAAACATATGTGTCAATGTATATTACCATGCTATTCATTATTTTGAGTCATTATGAACATGTTCTAAGTCCCCCGTAGGTTTTTTTAATTTTCCGGAAAAAATATATATATATTTTTTTTTTCGTTTTTACAGGCTTATTTTTAATAAGTTAAATGTAAAAGTGTAAAAAGTCATGAAAGTGTGGCTAAGAGGTTGTTTTTGCCATAGGGGTGCTCGTTTTCTAACTCAGAGCACCCACTTCACCCCTAGACCCACTTTCCTAAGTTTTTGAGTAATTATTCAACCCCAAAACTAATAATTACTCGAAAAACCCAAAAACCCAAGAAAAAAAGAAATATTAAAAAATTCGGCAATTAAAAAATAAACGATAATTGCAAAAAAAGAGTTGGGTGACTTGGCAAATCATTTTGGCAAGTACCCAGGCAAGGGAGATAAGCTAGATGTTGCTATTTCAGTGAATTTCATGACTTGTGAGTTTCCTCTCCAAGTAGGGACACTAGCTTGGGTGGAAAAGCTCATGGATTGGAAAAAGGTTTGAGTTTTAGCAAGTGGCATGGCCATCATTGGATGTTGCCATAAGATGCATCATTTTCCACCTCATAGCCACCTCTTCAACCCTAGCACATCCTTGAGGAGGATGCATCCCCTCTCTCTTCGATGGTTTTCTATTTAAGCAAGGCAACCCCTCCTCATTCTTCACAAATGATTTGGGCATTGAACCTTTGCTCTTGTATGTTATAATTTTCATCATTGTGGAATAAAGTGAAGGCTTTGGAGGCATACTTGTATTGGGCATTAGTGTGTGGTGGTCTCTTGCTGTGTATGAGGTATAACTGTATCGATTTCTTGCTTCATTCTTAGTTGTTCTAACCGGTTTTTCTGAAGGATAAATAAGTAGTTTCTTATTTGTTTCTTGAGTTGTTTATGCAAGTATATCTTAGATTTGTATGGTTTACTTGTTTGTATGCATACTATCTAGTTTTTCTTTTGCTTAAATACTCCCAGATATAACGCTTTGGTGTAGTATTGTTCAAATTTATGCAAGAATATCTAGCGTGGAGGATTGATGGATCTTATTTGATTCCACCACATCTCAGCGATTTGTTTTGAGAAGATTCAAATCCCTCCGCTCTCTACTTGAGGACTCTATGGCCCAAGCTTCAAAGCTTTGGGGCATCTTTCTTTTCCTTCATCCGTCACATTAAGAAATTTAAATTTTTGGTTACTAGTTTTCATTTTGCATATTCGAATCCCACTGAAATATTGAAATATCTTAGCTTTCTGATTTACATATGCAAATTTAAATATTCAGATCTGATTATTAAAGTTTTATTGTACAAGATCTAATTGCAAGCAAGTACTAGTTTGATTCTTAAAGTTTTCTATCTTTAAAGTACTTAAATGTTCTTGATCAAATTTTTATGTTTTAACCTGATTTCCCATCATATTTAATAAAAAATTGTTCGTTGTTTTGCAGCAAAGATTGGTCTGATAAAGAGGCATTCTAGCGAAATTCTGAAGATCCAAGTCAAACCAGAAGCCCCTCTTCTCATACTTCTTCCATTGGCCATTTATCAAAGGCCTTTAATTGTAAAAAACTTGTTGTTTCTATTCTACAAAGGAACACAAGTACTTATTTCTTCTAGTCATTGTAAAAAAAAGAGAAGCAAGTGGGCAGCCAAGTGCCCACACCCCATCCCCCCAGGGGGGGTTCGCACAGTTTCATTTTTTTATTTTTTTAGTTTCTCTTTATTTTTTCCAGTTTATTTTAAGTTCTTAAAGTAAAATTAATCAATCCGGTTGTGTTCTCGGTAACGAGAGTATCGGCATCGAGATTTTAAAAACTCACACTTGGCTTAATAAAAAAACTCAAAATATCCAAGACTTCAAGGCCTTGTATGCTCTGCACCGTTGCAGCTTGTCTGATCAATTGGTTGTATCAGAAATGGATACAAGTTACTAGATTAAATAGGAAAATCCATACAAGTGATTTTCTCGAGAACTCAGGAGGTTGCAAATGGTAACTACTACAGATTCAGGGGGCTACTCCAAGCAGGTTCATCCTCGCCCCGTTGGACACTTGGTATTACCGCTTTAGCACTCAATTCGAAGGGACTTGACTTGTTGGGCCAAACTAACAATTAACCCACGCCCTTAATTAATCACTTAATAATCTTAAAATTGACCAACTGAGACAACTGCAATACTTCACAAGACTTCACTAGCAACCCTTACACAAGCACTCCATTAGCACTGGTCTATTTTGGCAATCTTATTTATTTTTATGCTTAAGTTAATTTTTGTGTTGTGTGGAATGTTATTTGATGTGCTAGTTATTTACATCATTTGCATTTCATCTTAGTTGTGATATTTTATTTCATCTCATCTCCTAGACTAATTGTTTTATTTCATAGATTAAACACCATAGTTTATTTTACTAGGGACCACCCCCTTGGCTTCGCCAGGAGAGAGCCTAGACGGAGGAGTCAAGATAAAGTGACAGCACTTTACTCTTGCTTGCCCCCAAGGTCGTACCCAGTGGCTTGAAGATTTCTGCCATGTGACTTGAGGTGCGAATTAGGCGGCAACAACAGCCATTTTTCTCCTTTGTTCGCTGCCCCATTTCTTCATTTTTTGCAGCCTCTTCTCTCTTGCTTTGGCTGTCTTCCGGACTATTTGTTTGCCTTTTCTTTCTCTTTTTTACAGCCTTCTTTTGCTCCACTTTACCCTCTTCACGTTTCCTCATTTGCATGTAAAGTTTTGCATCTAGTTTTATTTTGAAAAAGATACAAAAAACTTGCACTAAAAATTGTATTGCATATAGATTAGCTTCATCTTTTACATCTAGATTTACTTTGATTTCACTAATGAATAATGGGTGCTTGAGTTGTATCTTTATGTTTGTGTAGGTACTGAAGAAGAGGACAACCAAAGACAAGTCTAACGACTTGAGGAGATTGAAGAAAAAGTTCAAAACCAAGAAGACAAGCACAAACAAAAACCACATCTTTTTGTAAAAGCCATTAAGGCTTCTATTTTTTTTTTAAGTTCTTTTCAAGGGCTAAAATCCCAAGCATTGTAATTCATTAATAAGAAGGATAGTGGGATCAAGCCTCCCATCTTTTCTACTTCCCCTAGTTGTGCAAAGTGTGTCTTGTGTCCTTTGTCATCTTTACTTAACTTAGTTTGCTTGTTAGTCTTAGCTTTCATTTTTATTAATTGCTAGATTAGACTTCATTATTTGCATGTAATCTATTGGTTGTGTATCTTGCTCTTTGATTAATAAGTCATAAAAGAACATAAAGTCTCTTTAACTTGTCATAAGACGAGTCAAGAGCACTCTCTATCAAAGAGCATTGTTGCATTTGCATTCTCATTTTAGATTAGATAAGACTCTTGAATCTCACCATAAGGTGGATCAAGAGCACTCTCTGTCGGAGAGCTTTTTGTGTGTGCTCTAATAAAATTTACAACTCATATTTCCTCTAAAATTGGAATTTACTATTTTCTACAGTGTATATGCTCTACCCAGTTGGGATACCCAGAAGCACTGTAGATTGTTTAATTCACAGATTTAATTCCAGTTTCACACAACAAAATTTACCACCCCATAACCAATGAACCGACGTTGAACGCAATACTCAAGTGGGCAAATTCTTACTGGGGGCGCTGGGTAGCCCTCCTCGTTTGCAGTGGCTGGTTAGTTATTGAACACCTTGCTGTAAACTTGGACAGTGCAACATGTCCTTGAACGGAGCCACTTAGATTATTTTCGAATAGATTTTCAGTACCTCTGCGTATTGGTTGGAAATTCTCCTCACCTTAATAATCAAGATCATTTTAAAATACACAATAAAATTTACCAAGAGCATTGCAAAACGATCTCACAAACATCTTCGAGACTTGTATTTCAGTATCCCCAGCACATATTTAACTCCATTTTTGGCACTGGTCTTTAAATTCTTTCGCATTATCTGATTTGGACCATTTGTCCTTCTTATTCTAAGTGATTTATGTTGTGGATGTTTAGAATCTAGTCGTCTTATGCAGCTTATCTTGTGTTTTTGCAAACAACAACTTGGATTGCTTAATTTATTATTGTGTATCTCATAAAAAATCCTAAACAACACTAATTCACACCATACATCCAAAAACATTTAAAAACAAGAGCCTTAGACAACTCTTTGTTAGGGACTACTCCCCTTTGCTTCGTTAGGAGTTAGCCTAAATGGAGGAGTTGGGATCAGGTGACAGCACTTGGCTCTTTGCTTGCCCCCAAGGCCACACCTTTCCCACTTTGGAAACAGCAGTCCAAAAATTTATGCTGACAGTGTGCATTCGGCAGACAACAAGGTGCGAACAAAAAGAAAACAAGAAATGAAGTAAACTAATCTAAATGCAAGCAACTTACAAGGTCATGCAAGGATGGGCTGAGCCACTTCACTTACATGCAACCGAAACCAAAATCACTAAGTACTAAAAACTCGAAATGAAGCACATCAAACTCAAGCCCAAGAGACTCTCTTGGGCTCTTTACAAAGATGTACATTTTCAGCGCTAATATATATTAAGAAATGAGAGAGAAAGAGTGATTTTTTAACCGTATTTTGCGAGGGACTTGAAGTAGACTGTCTTGGGTGTTGTTGGTGCTTGCTAGTGGTTGAACTTAAGTATTCCCTCCCCCTATGAAATTAGAAACCTCTTTACAAAGATGTACATTTTCAGCGCTAATATATATTAAGAAATGAGAGAGAAAGAGTGATTTTTTAACCGTATTTTGCGAGGGACTTGAAGTAGACTGTCTTGGGTGTTGTTGGTGCTTGCTAGTGGTTGAACTTAAGTATTCTCTCCCCCTATGAAATTAGAAACCTGCACAAAACAGCTAGCTATTATAGCACAAAAGTGATAGAAATGAGTTTTAAACAAACTCAAAAAATTTCATGCAAAAACCAGACATTTTTCTAAGGCAAAACTAGCATGTAAAAACTTGAAAAATGATAATATTTGAGTGCAAAATGAAGTATTTAAGAGTTGCAATAAGAATAAGAATGTTACTAAAGATGCAAAGTCATTTTCGGAATTTGTTGGACAATGGGGTATCCCACCCGGGAATCCCACTCTCCGAACTTGGGAAACCTGTAACAAAATTAGCTCAACAATGCAAATGGAGTGAGAAATCCACATAGACTTCAGAAACAAAATATTCAAGCTAGAAATACTTTAACTTCCCAAATTCTAAGCAAACAACCCACATAGAATGCAACAAAACTATTACAATACTATTCTCAAGCAAAAAACTTTGTTTGAGATTCCAAATACAAAACAAACCAAGAATGGAACAAGATCGCCTCAATCACAATGCATGGACAGTACTTCCTCCAAAGATTTCTTCTAATGTCATCCAAACTTGAACTACAATGGCTCCTCTTGGACAAGAATGGAGCAAGAGAGCAAGAATGAGAGCAACAAGAGAATGAAATAGCAAGAGAGCATGAGCAAAATGAAGCAAAAGCGTAAGTCAATCCATCCCAAATGAGGAGGAATGTCGAGGAACGCCCTTCTTAAATAGGAAAAATGAAAGAGAGAGGTCCTTTGCATGCTAGACAAGTGTCACAAGGAAGAGAGGGGGGCGAATTTACTCAAGGAGAGCAAAACCATGCTTTGAAATCTCAAATATGGGGAGTGAAACCCCCCTTTTAATGCTTTTAACCCTATTGCTATGTCAAATGGGGAAGAAACCACCATAGTGAGACCCCTCCCATTGACTTTCACTCACCAAACCAATCAAAGAGGGGAGGGTACACCCCTTAGAGTGGGCAACTCAAAAATTGTTACATGTTTGCTTGGGGGGCTTTGGGTCTTAAATTTGCCTTAGGAACCTAATATAAACATTAGAAACTTTACTTGGCCATCCCAAGTGACTATAGTCACTTTTCCAAAATATGGCTCTATAATTAAATGCCCAATTTCCTGATTTCCATGACTGGCCTAAGAAAAAGTGACCAAAACCATAGCAATACTTGTCCAATTGACTTCAAACTTGGCCCAAGGGTGTAGGAGGTCTCCTGCCATTTGTCTTGAGTACCCATACCCCTATATAACATTAAAAATGACCAAGTAACCCTCTTTTACATTACAACAAATTGTCTTGAGTGACAATTTTTAATGACCAACAATTAAAAAAAACTATGCAAAGCTTAATGAAATTTCACAAGACTCTGGATAATGTCTCGCATGGTAATATAGAACATTCATAGGCCCCAATCACCCCATGGACTCGATCACTAGAACACCTTTCACCACTTTGAAGGTAATTTTGAGTGAAAAACTCAAATAATTAAAATCTCTAAAAAAGAAAATTTAATTATCCAAGAGAAAAAACACTCGATTAAAGGACTTCCCTAATAACTAAGTCTTAAGTGATTAAGTTACAAAAAACTAGACCTTCATATTGATATATCCTTACAAAATCCTCCACAAGGGTGTAATATCTCAAATACTGATATTTTCTAATTCTATGCAAAGTTACGGAAATAGCCGGGCATGCAAGCTGCCATGCAAAATTTCCCTATTTTATAGTTGGAATTAGGGTTAGGGTTTGTAGGATAGAATGTAACACTTACCACTGATAAGCTGGCTGAAATGCTCCTGAGAGAATATGCATGCATCAAGAGCCAATCTGGATATGAACTGGTACTTTCTGCCTTCAATGATACCTTAGCAGCACGTACCCAAGATCAAGTAAGTGTGACATTTTCAGTGAAGGAGGTACCCGTTGAAGCTAAGAATTTGCAGGAGTGGTAGTAGTCTTCCAGTGCCGGAGAGGATGCCTGACACATGCAAAAGTTCTGAGGTCTCTAGGTAGGCTAACGAATTGATCTGGATGTTTAGCTGCTCACACCCCCCTGATCCCGAAACTGCTGATAACTGCTCCGGATGAGCAAGACCGGATCTGATAATCACCGGGTACTGGAGTATGATACCAATGATGAGAATGGTGCCTGGGTTCTGAAGGTAAACTAAGATCTGAGGACCCAACGAATGATTTGGGGTTTTTCAGCAAAAAAAACCCCTTACGCCTGCACACGTGCCCATTAAAACCATTTAATAAAACTTAAAATTTTATTATTTATAAAGTTATAAACTTATATATTAAAATTTTAAATTTAAAACATAAAAAAATCATTAAAAACTAAATAATAATAAAATTTTAAATTTAAAACATAAACAAAAATATTAAAAACTAAATCTAATTTACAATAACCTAAAGTATATTATATAATTCTAAACTATCAATGGCCGTGAAACAAATACAGTATCATACTATCTAGTATCATTGATTCATTTTTTCAATCACTTAAAAGTCAAATCTGAAGATTATCAAATATGATGTGCATGTTAATCATAAATTCATATTGATATATAATATATTTATAAATTATTATTAATATAATGATAATCTTGATGAATCCTGTAATGTGTTTGAACTTTGAATTTTGCATTTACATTGCATGATTGCAGATTCCAGAATGATGAATGTTTGTTATTGTTGGGATTTATATTTTTCATATTTTTTAAATTTTTATGACTATCGCGTCCTTTCGTCCCCGTTGAATTTCTCTAAAATTTGGGGGTGGTCTCCACACGTCCCGAATGTGCATCTCCCTAAACCCACGTCCCGCCGTCCCAGAACCTTGGGGGAACATTGCTAAAAGCATCTAAAATGGACTCCTGAATCTCAGTCCTGGCAAGGAAAATATGATAAACAAGGCTCGGGAATGGCTTAAGTTGTAAAGATCTATGCTAATACCCCATGTGAAAAATAGCCCAAAATAGAATAAAAGATAAGTCTATATGTTGCATCACAGTAGTCCAACTGCAAAATGTATATGTGATTATATGTGATAACAAGTTCATCCAGTCACGCTAATGGAACAAAGTTTAAGGAAAGTAGCCATCACTCTGATCTGCCTAGTTCGGCTGGAATTATAGAGTTAAAAACAGCCATACCTCCTGATGAACTCGAACAAAAATTGGAATTGATTAGGCAACGTGGATATACCCCTATTGAATACCTTATTTCCTCTCCTGAGCAAAGAAGTTTCCGAACATTGAGAGAGTATGTACTGAACATTGATGTAAAACATGAACGAGAAAGAAGGGGTCTACCCCCAATTTACTCGTCATTTGAATACTTAGGTAGGTTAAAAAGTACATTTAAAATAATGCTAGCATATTATGACTCTAGCATAGCCTTAATATTTAATTGGTTGAAAATTACGGTAATGTGAAGAGTCACCTTCAATGTAATTACATATATTGTGCTTTCTGGAATGAAGTTAATGATATATGTTTGGTTCTCTGTTTCTTTAAAAAAAAAATAGCAAAATTTGCAGAGCAATAAAAATGAGAGGACAGCTTAAACACTAGTTCCAATAGCAGTTGGTTACCCAGTAGGGCTCATCCGAACAAGACCTAGGGACCTCACAGCAAACTCTGCCTTGAAACAATCCATTTGAACCAATTGAGCTAGCCCACTTAGCACTAGGCACTTAAAATTTGTAGGACATGGGTCAGGTTTTGATCCACTCATCTATGCACAAGGCACGAGATCATTTACTATAATCTCTCTAGGTGTACCACTACCTCAAGGTGAACCCATGGCTTTAGGAAAAGACCCCATAAGAAAACCTTTCCCACTTGTGAAAAGCTCCTCACTCCTCACCAATGGATTCAACCCTTTTGGGCAATTTTTATTAATGTTGTATTCTAATCATGACATGAGAACAAAACAGCAATATGCATACTACGTACAGGAATAGAAAACCCAAGAGATCAAGCATGCTGAGAGAAGATACTGTTGTAACGTACACATATGGTACACTATTCATTGTTCTTATATGTCTATAAAAATACAACATTGATCCCTTATGTTTACGATTAAAATATGCATATTTGGATGGACCATATGAACTATATACAATTAGATAGAAAATGTAAATTATAATCTATGTCAAACTTGAGACTTAGAAGTCTCATCACGTCAATTCTAGCCATGTCAGTACATGGGGATCGTAGGTTTTGATATAGTCGGCTCAGGGCTGTAACACAACACAAGGAAACAGCAACCCGATCACCTATAACACCTCGCAAAACGATATTTCCTTTAGATAGTATTGGCTTCAATTGGTAATCTAAACTTGAGCACACTGATAAACACTCAGAGGAATGGGTATTCAAATATGTTTCAAGAAAGTGGTGCATCTTCTTGGAAGCTCGCACTTTCCTATCTGCTACTAAAAGTTTCAATGACATAAATTTTAAAAGATCGGGGATTATTTATTTCTCTGACTTCATATTAGTCTCTTTTTTATTTTGAAGTATGAACACTCCCTTAACCATTAGGATAATCCGACTATACAAGTACAGCTTATTTTATACTTGAATAGAAGCCAAATGAGAAAAAAAAGGCGAGGCACACCAGCCACTTTCTACAAACGAATTGTCAGAAAGTTTAGAAATCAAAATTGCCCTGTTTCATAGAATAAAGTTGCCGAACAGACTTAAGCCTTCAAAATTGGCCTGTTTCAGTACGAAGTTACCAAACAGACTTAACAATCAACCCAATTCATTTCATCACCAGAACTCAGAAAACCCGAAGTGACAGCAAAACTAGAAACATAGCAAAGCTGCTGTGGGAATCATGCCCACAAGGGAAAAAACAAAACAAGAAAGAATTCAGTAAAATATAAAATAACCATATATTCAGCTTTTAAAGAGGACAAGTTTCCCGTTATTGCCGAGAATGAAGGGCCGGAATAGACTCACTCTGTATAAAAATATAAGACGCCAAGTCCATTCACCTTCAAGTCGCTGGCGAGCAACCCGACCATTAATAAGAAAAGAAATCCTCTGCAAACCAGCAGCCCCAGCGGACTAATTGTCTTCCAACAGGACCTCCAAAGTTCATCATCATACACTCTCCCGCCTCTTTTCCGCTGCTCTTCTTCTACTGAACTCCATAACCTCTCCCATTTAAACAACACAGCAAAGGCTGCAACAATGCACAAAAATATTATAAATTCGCACACCAGAGATGGCCAATGGAGCCAATATTTCAAACTGGAGGCCTTTTCCATAAATCTCAACTCAGAAGGAATCAACCTGAATTCCCCTGAATAGGTCAAAGAATGAAGCACTCTGCAGCAAAGCCTGTAAAATCTTATTTAACAATTGTCGGCTCTATAAAGCTTCAGCTGGAAATGCAGAACAGTTAATATTGATGAAGCATAAAATTCATCAATGACTGTAGGATTCAGCGTTATATTAATCTGTATACTTTGAGTCATGGGAAGTGTCTGCTTTGCTTTTTTGAGCCAGATTTCCCCTAAAAGGCACCGTTTTTAAAACAGCTTTTTGTGAAGTAGTTTGTTACATAATGGCTGCGATAAACAACACGGCTCCGAATGGGTATCCGATGAAAACAGCCAATGAGCTTTACGACGTCCTTGAGAGTGAATAAGTTTAACGGCGCTCCAGGTTTAACGACGCAACACAACGTGGCAATGTCAGACCGTCCGATTGGGTAGTCTCGCACGAACCATTGGGTCGCTGCGATAGCATACTCGGAAAAACTTTAACAGTGCCTTTATCTATTTAAAGAGGTCCGGAAGATTCCATTTCCAATTTTTTCAAAGACCCTCAACTTTTATATTTTTAGGAGAAACTTTCTTGAAAAAGAATAGTTTTAAATCATTTTTATCTTAAAAAATACAGCATTTAAATCAATCATTTGAAAACTTTGCATTTGATTAAAAAAAAAATAACAAAATTAATGCATCCATTTGATATTTGAAAATTAAAATTTATAATAATAAATGATTGGATAAATAAATAATTTAATTTTGAAAATCATTACATAAATTTTATAAAAAGTATATTTTTACTGTTTCTTCAAAGTTAATAAAAAATCTAATATTTAAGGTTTTTTTTAAATATAATTTATATAAAGGTATATAAAACAAAACCATGAAGTAATAATAATAATGATGTTTCTACTGATTTGTAGGAGCAATATGATGAAATATGTTATAGCAATAAATATTTATAACTAGACTAACTCTATCCTTTTTTCCGAATTTTATTTACAAAGACTTGTTCATAAAAATACTTGCATTAAATATTTATGTATATAATCATAAGGAATAACCTCCAATATTTTATTTTTTAGACCGAATTTTATTTACAAAGACTTGTTCATAAAAATACTTGCATTAAATATTTATGTATATAATCATAAGGAATAACCTCCAATATTTTATTTTTTAGAATATTTATATCATGATATTTAATTAACTTTATATTATGATATTTATACAATGATATATTAAATTAAATTGAAATCAAATTAACTTTATATTATGTTAGTATTTGAAATTTTTAATAGTGTTGATATGATATTTATAATAGTCAATTCATAGGTTTTCCAAATTCAAAACCATAACATTCAGTGAGTATAAATGGAGAAGCATAACATTCATAGAGTATAAATTGAGAAGCTTTGACATTGTTTGTTTATGTAATACCTCTCTTGACCCCTACCTTGTTGTAACTGAAATACAAAGATGTAATTGTAGTTATGTAATAGTTCCTAGCGAGGAGCTCAAGATCAATGCCCCACTAGTGAACATTATAGAATGGTTATGCATGTATAAGTTAAACCATGTATTATTGGCTTGCTGGGCAATACTAAAAGTCAGCCTTATGATGGGTATCCCTATTCAGCAAATATATGGGGACTCATTGGTTATTATCTCATGGATTAACAGAATTTCTGCACTTGATGTTCCATCTCTGATGCACTGGTGTTGCGATATAAGACATATACTTCAAAAGGCCCCGCCGGTGATCTTCAAGCATACATATCGTGAGCATAACTCGTTGGCAGATGCTCTCTCCAAACTAGGACTGAAATTGGATATGGGAGTTATTACATATTCAGAATCTTTGGATGGATTGATTGTGAACCAAGGCAATCTTTATTTCTTTTAGAGTAGCTGACTTTGTTTTTCAGCATGATTATGGCTATGATTTGATATCTCTTTCTGTTCTATGATTGAGTCCTTCTTGCCAGCACTCTGCTCTGATATGTATGATTGAAGTTCATCTTCGAATTCACAGTACTATCTGACCTGTTACTACAGGGATGATGAAAAAAGTCTGCTATGTTCAGACTTTTTCTTATATTTCTGCTGCTTTGTTTGACATTTATTGATGATGATGGTGGCTCTCAGATTGATCAGTTCATGCTGATATGTATTGATACTTCTGCTGTTATGTTCTGTCATGATTTGGCTTTGGATTCTGGCCGTTATCATGCTGATATTGTAAAAGATGTCTTTTGATTCATATGAATAACAAAGACTGGTATTTTTTCCTCTGAAAAAAAAGTTAAACCATGCATGAGTTAAAGCATGGTGATGTGTGATGTGAATTCAAATGCAAAAATAACAATAGTAAACCTAGGAGACTAATGTGTGTTGCAACGTAACGAAAAGGACAAGGAATCCACTAGGGAGAGAGGGCTATGGCAAGAGAATCCTTAGGGAATTAAGGATTTGTGATGGAAGGATATGGTATCTTGGTGCCTAAGAATTCCGAGATAACCTAATTATGAATAATTAACCTATAAACATGTGTGAGATAACCTAATTACGAATAATTAACCTATAAGCATGTGTGGATGTCAATAAGCATCACTTGCGGGAATGAATATCTATCTCAAGTTTGACAACTTAAACAAGCAACTAAAAACACATAAGTGATTATAGTAAGTGAAAAGTAATACCATAGTAAACAAATGAATGTATTCTACTCGTTAAAATAATGGACAGTAGTTAATTATTTATGATTCCTTTAAGATTCCTTTAAGATACGACTTGTATTAAAGAAAGTTGGCATGTTTATAAAAACTTAATGTTATTTAGCCTTTAAGGAATATTAACTTCAAAAAATATATCATAAAGTGAAATATATATATATAGGTGTTATAATCCTACTAATGAAAGATTTAAGAGTAAAGAATAAGGAAACAAAATAATTATTATTGTTAATCCACACAAATTATGGTTGTTAATCCACCTAATAATTAGAACTACCAACAAGTATCTCGCTTAAAGTAATTTTAATCAAGTAGTAAATGGTGGTTAGAAAACCAAAGTTTTATTTATTTAATTTCTAATATATATATCATCACACTAATTTAAATTCTCTTTTTTCATATATATATTAGAAATTAGTGTGATGATATATATGTTAGAAATTAAATAAATAAAACTTTGGTTTTCTAACCACCATTTACTACTTGATTAAAATTACTTTAAGCGAGAATATATATATGAAATTAAATAAATAAAACTTTGGTTTTCTAACCACCATTTACTACTTGATTAAAATTACTTTAAGCGAGATACTTGTTGGTAGTTCTAATTATTAGGTCGCATATTAATAGTAATCACGAAAAAGATGGAATGATGTAGTTTCAGTTTTAAGATCGTGAAAACGATGGAATGATGTAGTTTTAGTTTTAGGATCTTCTTGTTTCTTTGTTAGTAAAGTTTGGAGATATAACAGAGCGTTCTCTTGAAAAGAAGGGGCGTGTTATGAACACAATAAGTAATAATTAAATAATTAATTATTAGGGCGATTAAGAGACACCTTGTTTGGTGAATAATCACCATGAGTTCCTATTTATACGGGTCCCTTATCATTGTAAACAATCATTATGTTTCTATTATATATTCAATATTCAATATTATATTCCATTCTTATGGCTTATTTAATATTCCAAGTATTTTGGTGATTATTTGTGTGAGCGAACTATTGTTCGGCTCATTTGGTATTAGAGCGATACGGCCCTTGGCCATTGTTTGCACTTTGTGTAAATTTGGTTTTTAACCATTATCCTAGGGTTTCCCTAAAATTGTGGTCTTTGACCAAGAAGTAAAAAGAAAGGCTTAATATTTCTTTTTTATAAAAGTTAATCCCCTAGATTTGAACTTGAGTGGGGAGAGTACCATTGCTTCTTCCAAATCACCCAATCTACACACAATCCACAAATAAGTTTTAAGAAGAAAAAAAGTCAAAGTTAAAAAAAGTAGTCAAAGGAAGACAAATTATAGCGAAAAATGTTTAAATTAAAGGAAGAATCTTCGAAGAGGTAAAATTCGATTGAAGGCTTGTCAAAGAATTCAAGTCATAAGAATGATTATCTATCATTGAAGAAGTCAAAGACCATGGAAGTTGGTTTGCAACTAGAAATAGAAAAACTAGAAACAAATTTAAGGCGTTATGGAAGAGATAGTGAAGATTTATGCGACATGAATACAAAATCGGAAGTAATGATTAAACTACATGAGATTCAAGAAAGGTTCAAGGAACAAAAAAATTTCGACCTGAAAAATCATATAGAAAAATTGTCTGCGCAAATCGAGGAATTAAAATACGAAAGTGATTTTAATCACAAAATTAAAAAATCAAGATATAAAGAAAGAAATAAAAGATTATGAAGCATAAATAATATGCTTGAACAAAATTGTTAACGACAAGGATCAAGAAATTAGAAGATCAAGAATCAGAAAGAAATTATTAGAACTGATGCAGATACGAAAGAAATTAGAAGATCAAGACTCAGAACTGACACAAATACAAAAGAAATTAGAAGATCAAGAATCAGAAATCAAGCAGTGTCGACAACAGATAAATGTTCTTCAACAACAAAATGACAACTCTAAAAAGGCACACAAGTTAGAGATTGCAAAAAGTAATAAAACATTATCCAACAATTCCAAAGAATTTTTCAAATTAAAGAACCATAATTTAAGATGTTAGTCACAAAAAATAAGAAGTTAAAAAATAGTCGAAAGGCATAAAACTCTACAAAAGACATTGAAGAAAAACTCCTAAACAAGTAGGAAGAAAATAGTTGCATCAAAAATCATAACGAAGATCTTAAGGAACAACTTAAGAAGTCTGAAAATGACAGTAAGTCACAAGTAGAATTGATTAATAAGTTTCAAAATGACAAAATGCAGTTAGAAAACAAGTTGAAAAAGATACATAACGAAACATTAAAACCTCAAGGGATAAAAATACAACTTATAGCTCATATTAATGCTCAAAACATGACACTCGTAAAAGAAAATGACATTGTGAAAATTCTCTATCGACGTCCCAATCATAAAACCGATTTCCTAAAAAGGGGGAAATGTCGAACGATAATGGTACTAATGTGATCAAAGCTTCTTACGACATATCAGTAGGGAATCCCAATAGTCAGCAACAAATCAATTTGGGATGGATTGATTCGTCAACATTTCAAAAGCTATGCTATACACTTAGAAGCTCGTATCGACATGTTTCGTCAGCTACGACATCACAAGGAACAATGTGACAACATTATAAGGCTTTGAGGACAAATCCTTTCTAAGAGAGATGCAATGTTATGAACATAATAAGTATTAATTAAATAATAAAATAATTAATAGTTAGGGTGATTAAGAGACACCTCGTTTGGGTGAATATTGACCATGAGGACCTATTTATACAGGTCCCTTATCATTGTAAACAATCATTATTTTTCTATTATATATTCGATATTCAATATTATATTCCATTCTTATGGCTTATTTAATATTCCGAGTATTTTGGTGATTATTTGTGTGAGCGAACTATTGTTCGGCTTAGGGTAGTGTTGAATGCATTCTCCACGTGTCTCCTTTCTTTAAGTTATAAAATGAAGAGTTGTTCTTAGGAGGTACTTTACAAATGCCAAAAAGTAATTCATTTTAGGGGTATTCGAAAGATTTGGGGAAAGAACTGAAAATCTCTCTTCATGTATTTGACTTCTGTATCGAGATATTAAAAAAAAATTGGGAAAAACTACTTTTTGAGTTTTGCGTTGAGTTATGCAGAAGAACTCGCCATTTTATAAATGTTATGAATGATTAGTACGGAGGGGGCGCAGTTCTAGATCTAACATTGGCATGGAAAAACAAAGTTACGATGTAAGCACAGTTCTGGATTGAGCACGGATGAAAGACATACAACATTCAGGTATGTTGTATCTTTTCTTAAAAGAATACTTGTTTTGGAAGTGAAGTGGAATGTCTCCTATTGGAGCTTGAACCCGGCCTTCTTATATTGAAATTAACAAATAGGTGCACAACTCTCATTTGAGATAGATCCCTTGGTGTCATAAACACTTTGTTATGGTGGAAGAGTTAACATTACCCTTGTTTTTTTTAAAGAATATCATTCTGCGTTAGAGGAATTACTTCTATAAAAGTTCAATCACTGTTGTCATTTGCATGGTGTGTATCTTTTCCTGTAAAGGAATTGCTAAGAATATTTTTTTCATTTTTAAGAAATGATTCCCGCTCTTATTTTCTCCACTATATTGCATTGTTGTCAAGGAAACCTCTCTGTTGAGAGACCACACTATCCGCATTGCTTAGAATATAATCCCAGCCACTTCATATAATTTATATTTAACTTCGGTACAAAACTAAGGGAGGCATCTCTATTGGAAGTCGAATGTATTTGCATCACTTAGAAAATAGTGCGGCTTCACTATTGAGAGTCGATCCCTTTTCAATACCTATGGATAGCACAAAGCCTTGTTAGCATTTTCTTGTAAGAATCAAGCACTAAAGAACTAGATTCTATCCTTGGAATATTGAGAAGTAAAGATTTATGATTAATAATCAAATTTTATAATCTTAGTTAACTCGAGAAAACCTAGTGTATAAATGAAAGGAATTAAAGAGTTCCTTTGTAACTATGTAATAACTCTTGCCGAAAGAAAATAGTGTTGTACATGTAATTTTCTAGAAAACATAATATTCTACATGTAAGTAAAGGTGATAGCTTTATTAGTTAAAAAATATACCTTGTGGCTATCTTCTTCTTAAATTAAACTTTTAATGTAATGAGCTGAGTTATTTGGCTAAAAGGTACACTTAATGTTTAAAAGGGATTTATTAGTTAAAAAATATACCTTGTGGCTATCTTCTTCTTAAATTAAACTTTTAATGTAATGAGCTGAGTTATTTGGCTAAAAGGTACACTTAATGTTTAAAAGGGATTTATTAGTTAAAAAATATACCTTGTGGTTATCTTCTTAAATTAAACTTCTAATGTGATGACATTAGCTGAGTTATTTGGCTAAAAGCTACGCGGGATAAAGGTAAATCCATACTATCTATAAAGAACCAAGTTTTATCATTAAAGTGTTCTTTATTTATATATACATACTTCCCATCTAAAGTGTACTCTATTCATTAGAATCTAATGACTAAGATTGAGGTTTGAAGTCAAACCCTTCGTTTATTCATTAATAACTACATTAATATCTAAAAGTGGAGTTTGTCATATGAGTTTATTAATTGACTATTGAATGGAGTTTGACATTTAAGTTTATTAATTGAGTATTTCATATGAGTTTATTAATTGAATATTGAATGGAGTTTGAAATTTAAGTTAATTAATTGAGTATAGAATCTTTATTTGGAGCCAAACTTTAGGAGCTATAGTGATTAAGTTGAAAGTAGACTCAACTTTATTCATTCACTGGGTTTATTTCTTTAATAATATTTTAATAATTGTAATACTTAGCATTTGATTTTAATCATAATTTAATAATTATTATAATTAGCATTTGATTTTTGGTCTGAAAATATTTTTGATAATGGTCGTGGGGCTTAATAATCGAGACATATTAAAGAATCTAGAATAAAGATTTTTTATGACCGTTTACTTAGTGGATCTCTTGCCTAGCTTGGGCTGGGAGTAGGTGGAACATGCAGCTATTCAATCTAAGTATTTATCCTTGTCATATTTACGTGGCAAGACATTCTTTGCTGAAGGCGCTTTTGAAAACACTATTCATCCTTCCTTGTCCCTCTAACTAATGATATTTCGCCACATGTTCTCCTCCCCTCTATGCATTATCCACTTGTTTCTATGCTTATCCATTGGTTGTTCATTGGTGGTTTTTGTGCATTCAAGGGGCGTACATTGGTTACAACACATTTACTCAGCTCTGGTAGCTGCTTCTCTCATCTCCATGACCCTCTTCTTCACTGTGATTTTCCTCTTCTCCTCCATCAGTAGTTTCATAGTCATCTCCACATTAGTCCCTGTGCAAATCTTCTCCACACTCATGCACACCACTTCTTCCAACAGCTTGGAGTTGTAAAACTGATTGTTGCCATGAGCCACTCGATAATGGGCACCCTGTGGCTCAAGCTCTCCTGAATTGACTTCCACAGCCAATGGACGAGTGGGAAAGAATCAACAGCTGTGGCACCCACCCTCTGATGAGCAACCCCTACTTTTTATCATTCATTCACTTCTCAAATACCTGGGCCAGTAAGTCGGATGAAGAGTCTGCCACTTGATCGGCGGTGGTCTCACGAGCCAGATGAACGGGTGTCCGCTTGCTTCCAAGCCCCGAACCAATACACAGGATAAAAGCTTCCAAAAATAATAGAATTGTTTGTCAAATTGAAGTTGACAGACTAGATTTGATCTTTTTGCTAACAATTTATGCAACCATTTTCCAAGGCAAACTTATCCAACTTATCCAACTTCAAACTCTGCATGAAGCGTCCAACTTCAGTAATCATGGGTCTATTTCAGGTGGGTGCAGAAAGCAATCACTGTCAAAAGCCTAATGTTCAACGTTAAAATCTAGACAGGTTAAGGATCAAACCCAGAAACCAACCCCCCCCCACTTTGGCTCAGGACCCTAATCAACCTCAACTGATGGCTCCGACAGCCTGTACATCCTTGAGAGATCATCTATCTTCTCTTTCCTGAACAAGGCATGCAGGAAGCTTGAACATTCTTTTTTCAGAAATTGGGTCCCATACTCAGAAAAGAGTGCATTTTGTACTGTATTTAATAACCTGTCAAATGGGTACAAATAAAACTGGGCAACTACTTCTTCCTCATGTTTCAAATATTGTCCCACATATCCAGATAAAGTAGTAAAGAATACTCTACACGCCACACAAAAGACTTTCCAGAATAGTAAGTTGCAACTACTTCTTCCTCATGTTTCAAATATTGTCCCACATATCCAGATAAAGTAGTAAAGAATACTCTACACGCCACACAACAGACTTTCCAGAATAGTAAGTTGCAGTAGCTTCCAACATGGTATCTTCATCTCCTCTAAAGAAACATCCGATATTCCATCTGTTAATGTCCAATTTCTTCCATACAGACAACAACACTTCTAAAAAAACTCCGTCACTCCGTCAATTTGCTCTCCCTCATGCTATTAATCAATCAGAGCAATAAATTCTTCACATTTTACCGCATTTCATGATAGACGAGGCCCCTAAAACACATCACTGCAGTTTTAGATAGGCAACTAAAAGGAAATTGATCAGTTTTGGAGAGGCGACAGTCCAGATAGTTAAAAGTGTGTGATAGCCGTCTATACATCACTTTGTAAATTTCCCAACGTTTCACAAGTTCCTTGGGAATACATCATCTCATCATCGTGTTGTCCCCTCAAATCAGGTAAGATATTAGTCGTTTCGTATTCAGGTAAGGTAAGATATGAGGTAAGTTCCTTGGGATTTGTATATATATTTTTAAGTATTTTTGTTACCTTACAATAGTTTATATTCAAATACAAACTAGAGTAAAAAAATGGAAAACAAATATAAAAACATACATTTTAGCTATTTAAAATTATAAAATGTTTTTAATGGTTTATAATGTATACCTATCTTTTTGAAGTTTATGGAAATGATTTTTTATTATTATTATGTTTGGATGGTTTTTAATAATTTGTTTTGAAAAAGTGGGATAGGTTAGTTAAGAGTTTTGCTTTTAAATTAAAAAAATATTATTATTATTTTGAAAATGGTTTATAGAATTGTTTATATATTATGTAAGAGTTTTGTTTTTTGGGTTGGTGCAGGTTAATAATTGGTCACTTATGAAGGGTTAGTTGGACTTTTGGAAAAACAAAAATCTGAACATCAAAAAACAATATTAGAGGTACCTACAGAATTTTTTGGAATATGGTGTAAGAATATGAAAAGTAGACAATCGAATTACCTTCCAGAAATATAACTTTTATTTATGGAAACTAAGTATAAATCCCAACAAACTAGGTTTCTTATAAGCTTGGTATGTTATTTTTTCCCCAAAAATAGGCATTTGGTATGCAAATGGTGGAATTTTGTGAAAAAAATTATATAGAGTTGTAGATAACAGGTGTGTCTAGTGCAACGTTATTTTTCCATATTTATTTATGTTATAATTTTTTTTAAATTAAGGAAGACAGTGACGCCACATCTTGGTCTTAACATAGTCAGTGAACGATATTGTTTTTGTAGGATGTAGGTCTTTGTGTCTTCTTGTGCGGGTTCTTTTTCGTTTTCTAAATAGGTGAGCAATCAAAAGTTATAGCCGAAGCAAATAGCCTACCTTTTGTGTTAGATTGACATTAGTCCATTTAAAATTAAATAAAAAATAGAAAAAGATAATAGATTTAAATAAAAATTACATATTCAGAATCTAAAGACAGAGTTACACAAGTGTGTGAATTTTCATTAGCAGTGGACAAGAGTGGCATATGAAAAATCATGCACGGAATAGGAGAATTGGTACAAAACATGTTTTCTGTCATAAGACATTCCAAACCACTTGGTTTGGCAGCCGGAACCTAAAACCAAAGCAGCCAAGTCATCCACCACGTAGGTTGGAAAAAAGGTGCCCGCTAAAATTCAAAATTTAAAGCAGTGCGTATGCACTGCAAACACAAGTGAGGGTAGTTTAAAAAATTAACACGTATGCACTAAAACTGCGATCACGCTTCTGAGTGCGTACGTGTTGAACATGCGCGCGTGCATTTGTTTAGTATTTCAAACTTTGCATTGTTTTCATTTTCAAGCATCTCAACCCCCCCTCTCCCTAATTGTAATCCTCCTCCTCCCCTATTCTCCTAACCCTCTTCCCCTTTCTCCATGTCTCTCCCTGACCCTCCATCCCTATCTCTCGCTCTCGCTCTCTCTCCCCATCTAACCCTGTAGTATCTTCGTCTGCCACACATAGTCTCTCTCTCTCTCTCTCACCCACACACAACCTCTCTCTCTAATTCTCTCTCTCCCTCACACACACATACAAATAACATGTCACCCTACCTCTCTCTCTCTGTCACTCACACACACACAGAACACGTCACCGTACCTGAAATTAAGACAATGATGATGATGATGATGACGACGATGATGATGAACAATGATGATGATGATGATGATGATGATGAAAAATGATGTTGACAATGATGATGACGATGGTGATGATGATGATGATGATGGCCATGATGATGACCATGATGATGATGATGATGATGATGATTATGATCATGATGTTGATGATGATTATGGTGATGATGATGACGATGATGATGATCATGATGATGGTGATCATGAGGATGATGATGATGATGATGGTGGTTATGATGATGACGATGACGACGACGACGACGATGATGATGATTATGAGCATGATAATGAATAATGATGATGATGATGTTGTTGTTGTTGTTGATGATGATGATGCCGTTTGATTCTCCCAGCCTAGGTTGATTAAATCATACCCTACCTGAAATTAAGACAATGATGATGATGATGACGACGACGACAACGACGATGAACAATGATGATGATGACGACGACGATGATGATGAAAAATGATGTTGACGATGATGATGACGATGGTGATGATGATGATGAGGATGAGGATGA
This sequence comes from Pseudotsuga menziesii, assembly GCA_001517045.1. Classification (NCBI taxonomy): domain Eukaryota; kingdom Viridiplantae; phylum Streptophyta; class Pinopsida; order Pinales; family Pinaceae; genus Pseudotsuga; species Pseudotsuga menziesii. The sequence continues at coordinate 1,142,559 of LPNX010345158.1, forward strand.
TGATGATGACCATGATGATGATGATGACAATGATGATGATGATGATGATGACGATGACGATGATGTTGATGATGATTATGGTGATGATGATGACAATGATGATGATGGTGATCATGAGGATGATGATGACGATGATGATGGTCATGATGATGATGTTGATGATGATGATGATGATGATGCTGATGATGATGACGATGATAATGATGACGACGATGATGAACAATGATGATGATGACGACGACGATGATGTTGTTGTTGTTGATGATGGTGGTGGTGGTGATGATGATGATGACGACGACGATGATGATGATGACGACGACGATGATGACAATGATGATGATGACGATGACGATGATGATGAACAATGATGATGAGGATGATGACTATGATAATGATGATGATGATGATGGTGATGATGAACAATGATGATGATGATGATGACGATGACGATGACGATGATGACGACGATGATGACGATGACCATGACCATGACCATGATGACCATGATGACCATGATGATGATGATGATGAGGATGATGAGGATGATGACTATGATGATGGTGATGGTGATGATAATGATGATGATGAACAATGATGATGATGATGATGATGATGAGGATGATGACTATGATGATGATGATGATGATGATGACGACGACGATGATGATGATGATGAACAATGATGATGACGACGACGGTGATGATGATGACGACAACGACGATGATGATGACGATGACGATGATGATGACCATGACGATGATGATGAACATTGATGATGATGATGATGATGATGATGATGATGATGAGAATGATGACGATGATGATGATGAGGATGATGACTATGATGATGATGATGGGGATGATGAGGATGATGGTGACGACGATGACGATGATGATGAACAATGATGATGATGATGATGACAATGACGACGACGATGTTGATGATCACGATGATTATGACTATGACTATGATGACGATGGTGACGATGATGACTACGATGATGAGGATGATGATGACTATGATGACGATGACGATGATGATGACGACGATGACGACGACGATGATGACCACGATGATGATGATGAGGATGAGGATGAGGATGATGATGACGATGATGATAATGATGATGACTATGATGATGATGATGATGACAATGACGATGACGATGAACAATGATGGTGATGATGATGATGATGATGATGACGACGATGATGACGATGTCGATGATGATGATCATGATCATGATGACTATGACTATGATGACGATGATTATGACGATGATGATGATTACGATGATGAGGATGATGACGATGATGATGACTATGATGATGATGATGATGATTAGGATGATGACGATGATGATGATAACGATGATGATGATGATGATGATGATGACGACAACGATGATGATGATCATCACAAATACTATGACTATGATGACGATGATTACGATTACGAGGATGATGATGACTGTGATGGCGATGATAATGACCATGGCGATGATGATGAACAATGATGATGATGATGAGGAGGAGGAGGATGGTGATGAGGATGATGAGGATGGTGATGATGATGATGATGAGAAGGAGGATGAGGATGAGAATGAGGATGATGACGATGCCGATGATGATGATGATGATGATGATGATGATGACCATGACGATGGTGACCATGACAATGATGATGAACAATGGCGACGACAATGATGACGATGATGATGATGAGAATGATGAGGATGATGAATATGATGATGATGATGATGATAATGACGATGACGATGATGGACAATGATGACGATGACGATGATGATGAGGATGATGAGGATGATGATGATGACAATGATGACGACGACGACGATGATGATGAACGATGATGATGATGACGAGGACGACGACGACGATGATGATGTTGATGATGATAACCATGACGATGAACAATAATGATGATGATGATGACGACGACGATGATGATGAGAATGACGACGATGACAATGAGGATGATGATGATGATGATGAAAAATGATGATGATGAAAAATGATGATGATGATGATGATGGCGATGATGATGATCATGATGATTATGACTATGATGACGACGAAGATGAGGAGGAGGAGGATGATGATGATGATGATGATGAGGATGAGGATGATGATGATGACGATGATGATGATGATGACCACGATGACGATGATGATGATGATGACCATGAAGATGATGATGAACAATGATGACGACGATGATGATGATGATGAGAATGATGAACAATGGTGATGATGATGACGAGGAGGAGGATAATGACTATGATGATGATGATGATGATGATGACGATGACAATGATGATGATCACGATGATCATGATGGCTATGACTATTATGATGATGGTGGTGGTGATGAGAGAGAGAGAGGGAGGGTGGATTTTGAGCATACTCTCTCTCTCTCTCTCTCTCTCTCTCTCTCTACCTATCCCTCCCTCTCTCCCTCTCTCTCCTCCTCCCTCTATCT
>LPNX010345158.1:1146541-1159041 GCA_001517045.1 Pseudotsuga menziesii
AACATGTTGTACCTCAAATGACCATGTACAAGGTGAGTGAATCCATTGAATGCTTTTCAGTAACGATATAAATTTTATAGGGCTACTGGCGCGCCATTTATATATTATTGACCAAGGGCTTGAGGTCACATGTTATTGACAATGGTGTTATTGACCATGGTCGCCACTATCGCTACTGTTGTGACCATGGTCACCATTGTCGCTACTGTCGCGCTAGGGCTTGAGGCCATGTGTTATTGACCATGGTCGCCACTAAACCTTTGTTAATCCTTGACACCCATCCTTGGTCAGTGTTGGAGGCATCCCTTACCCTCCACTAGTTATAGGTAAGGAGCCTAAGACCTCATAATGGAACCCACGGGCCTAAGAAGAAAGTAGTGGTGAAGACTATATTGTAAAAATACTCGTACATGTGTGAATGCCAAGACATTGTTGAAGAATGTTAGTCATTAAATGGGATAAACGTTAGTGAGTTAATGTTGTAAATGTTAGGCAGCAACATGCACATGTTTTTATGCACGTACGCATGCACGCTCCTATACATGTGTGCATGCTCCTAGACACGTGTACACGCTCTTGTTGCTAGTTTAAAAAAAAAGAGATCTTCCTTCCTGGGTTTGCTACCAATTTTCACGAGTTTTCTACCATTGTTCCCACATTTTGTGCTCCCGAACTTTGCAATTTGGCTCACACTCAATCATCAATTGGACACTCTTTGATATATTGAATAGAATAGCATGCTTGGAATCTAAAAAACATCTTCAATGGTCTTGGAGGTTAGTGGATACATTCAAACTACAAGTTTTCATTACAGGAAGAGTTCATTTTGAATAGGTATGGTGAATTGTAAATAATTGTTTTCATTCACAAGCTTTGAGATCATTTAATTGATTTATGTTTTATCATATGCATACAACAATATCTCTCTCATAGACAACAATTAATTTCACAAGAAGAATTCCCAACTTCACATCTAAACCTTTGAAGCAATCATGGGAGAGGGTCCATATTGAATAGTTCACCAAGTTGTCCATATTCTCTATACAAGATGAAGTATGAAATGTAGACCAATAATTATTTGCACATGAATATATTTTGATTTCATACAATGATGGCATAGATGAAGTTATCTCTTGAGACTCTTCAATTTGAAAAAAACCTTTGAAGCAATCATGGGAGAGGGTCCATATTGAATAGTTCACCAAGTTGTCCATATTCTCTATACAAGATGAAGTATGCAATGTAGATCAATAATGATTTGCACATGAATATATTTTGATTTCCCACAAGGATGGCATAGATGAGATTCTCTCTTGAGACTCTTCAATTTGTATAAAAACCTTGGAAGCAATCATGCGGCTCATCGTGTGTTATCAGAATCAATTGTAAGCAAGTCCACACGGCAACGTCCCCTCCTGTTACACACTTCTCACATACTTAAATTAAATAAAAAAATTGTTAAGAAGTACTCCGTTATAAGAGAAAATATTGAGAATCCAGGTGGAAAAGACTGTTGGGCTTTTGTCGACAGGTTGCGTTGTCGAGATATGAAGCTAATTGATGGTATTAAGGACTTACTAAAAAAATTATGTCATGATCATACTAGACCTTCATCTAACCAAAGAGATGTGCTAAAGCTGATAAAAGGTTCTACTGAACGTGAACCCCACGTCAAACACTTCCTTGACACGACATAGACTGAACTCTATGAGAGATTCAGGAATGAGCACACACAATTGAACATGGGCCAAAGGTCCTTTGAGGAATGTAAACCATGGTACGTTCGTATATGCATTGATCGGAACAAATGCTGTTGTAGATACCATGTAGAATATGAATATTTTTATGACACGTATAAACATATATTTTGTGATTTGCATACTAACATTGAGCAGGGTTGTAATGAATTCGTAATACCATCAAATGCATCGAGATATTTTATCGGTAACGTCCTGTGTCCAAGGCATGAAGGACAAAAATACTATGGAAAATCATGTCTATACAGGAATTGTTCCAAGTGCAGTGGGTTTTCTCTTTTGAACCATTGAATTCATGGAAGCAATGAGCATCAATTTGGCAGTATGATCGTGGAGATGCAGAGCTTCAAGTATGTAACCTGTCAATCAGATAGTGCGAAGGAAAGTAAAAAGATTGCATTGGTGAAGTCACAGGTGCAATTGATTATTGCATGGTTTTCCTCTTACACGTTCAATTTCTACATATACATTATTTAAAGTTCACGTTTTAATACAACCCTTCTTTTCATGGAAATAGGTACGGGTATGTGGTTTTTTGATGGAGTTATACAAGAAAACCGAGCAGTATGTTCAGCATGTGCATGTAGCGCAATGGCATGATGAGAAGTACAAGAAATGTAGGGAAAACTTTCCCATTGGGACCATATTCTCAATTGTGGATTTTGCAGAAAACTACACCCTTCATCCAAAAAATGAAATTCAGAGTCAATACAACCATTTCGACCAAGTCAGCATCATAGTACATATTATGTATAGACATGGCCTTGAGAGAAACATTAAAAATGGGATAATACAAAAGGAGACAAAGTTTTACATAAGTGATGACAGATGCCATGATTTGCATTATGTGCAACATTGTTTTCGAATTTTCTATGATAAGCTGAAGGAGGGATATATATAGATGGATCAGCATTGGATATGGTCAGATGGTTGTGCAGGCCAGTTCAAAAATGCCTGAGTCTTCCAATGGATGAGTATGTCGCATAAGACTTACAATGTGCTGCATATATAGAACTACTTTGAGACTGGGCATGACAAAGGTGAGTGTGACGGGGCCGATGCATGCATCAAGACCACACTACGAAGGGAGGAGATGAGGTTTACCAGAAACCCCCATATCAAAGATGCAAAATCCATAGTTTAATGGTGCTCTGCAACAATGTCAGACTGAATTAAAGTGCAACATACATCAACAGGGGCAGGAAGGGCAGTCAGGATGTTTTGGCAAGTGGTTGACATAGATCGATATTGTTCCTATAGTTGCGACACAGTACAAGGAACACATGGATTTCATTCAGTTCGAAGCTCAAACAACCCCCTATTTGAAATATGGACGCATAAACTTGCTTGCTTTTGTAGCCCTTGTAACAATGGTGAATGGGATGAATGTTAATGCATGGATTAGGTTGAATATTAGGATCGTGTGTCACTTGCAGTAGACCCACGTGTAGTCAATGAAACAACCCACTTAGAGGAGGGTCATTCAATGATTTTGACAGACTATGACCATATCTCAGATCTTGTACAGCCAGGACACATATATGCAGTTGTTTCCCCAAAAGACAATGAATGGGGCATGTATTATTGGTTGGCACAATGCATTCGAGGTAAAAAAAATACTGAACGATTCATTGATTGATGATGAAGGCAATGAATTTCGTATTGGCTCGATGGTGGTTGAGGGTGATTATCTTACACTAGATGGGAAATCAAGAAGAACTAGTGGGAATGTATTCATGGATTTTAGACCAGGTTCTGTGGTATATCACTTTACAAACTTGATTGTTGGCATGGACATCCATCTACAGACAATGTCAAACAAGAACTCAACCAAGGTATGTTACTTCTTGCCTCATTCAGAGCACGAGAGATTGATGGAGACAATTAGCAATAGAGAGGATCCAGATGGCTATATTGAATGAGATTGGGTAATTGCGCTTACACTCCTCTTACACTACCACACTAGCCTAACGTTCGACCACTCCTACCCTAAATGTTCGACAACTTCTATGAGATGACTATTTAGATATGTTAACCACTCCTCCTTCAACTTGCACAATGTAGTTCACACGCACAATGAGGCATGGGAAAATTGATCCAACTTCAAACTTTGCGTGAAGCATCGAAATTCAGTAATCATGGGTCTATGCATTTTCCAATAGTGATGAACTTAACATTAGCTCGAAGGCAAACTGATCCAACTTCAAACTCTACATGAAGCGTCCAACTTCAGTAATCATGGGTCTATTTCAGGTGGGTGCAGAAAGCAATCATTGTCAAAGGCCTAATGTTCAACGTTAAAATATGGACAAGATAAGGATCAAACCCAGAAACCAACCCCCGTCTACCATTATATCAGGTGTGGATTACTACTTCCAACAGTCCCCTTATGCCCCACTTTGGCTCAGGACCTTCAGCTGTAGGTTGTAGCTAATGAACCTCGACTGATGGCTCCGATACCATGTTGAAAATTAGACAGTCTGTACATCCTTGAGAGATCATCTATCTTCTCTTACCTGAACAAGGAATGCAGGAATCTTGAACATTCTTTTTCCAGAAATTGGGTCCCATACTCATAAAAGAGTGCATTTTGTACTGTATTTAATAAAATGTCAATATTTTTGAAATTTTTACCTCCTAACTCTGCTCTGCGCGCGGCCTGGCAGTGCTCATGCGTCCTCCTTGGACAACATGCCCATATCCCAGCAACGGCCAAGCAACAGCCTCCTCCTGCTATGTTTTCTGGCCCCATGGGCCCGGATGGGGGCCCCGACTCCTCTCATCCTCCACCAGAGCTCGCGGCTTTCCGTAAATTAATTGCAAACAATGGTAAACGTAAGTTGAATGAGTCTTAGCTAAAAGTCGTGAAAAATATGGACAACATCCCTGTGGTGGCCCTACCAGTAGAAGAAACGTGGAGATCGGCTTTGAATCTCTCAGATCGGGGCCTCATTGGACAATTCACAGGCCTAGGGCCCTCCCCCAAGGCAGTGGAAGCATGGGTACAGAGGAATTGGGGATCGCTAGTAAAAGCCGGAATCAGAAGCTATTACGTAGGCAAGGGATTCTTCATATTTGTGTTAGAGGAAGAAGAGGACATAAGCCTAATATTCAGGAACGGACCATATTTTATGCGTCCTCAGGGTTTATACCTAAATAGATGGACACTAGACTTTGATCCAACGTAAGTTGTGCCATCGACAGTTTCGGTGTGGGTGCGCCTCCCCCACTTACCTCTACACCACTGAAATCCGAAGACTCTAGAAGCCATTGGTAGCACCCTTGGGAAATACATAGACCAAGCAGAAAGAAAAGATCAGTACTCTTGTGCGAGAATCTGCGTGGAGGTGGATCTGGAACTCGGGCTTCCAGAAGCTATCAACTTAAAGGTCTCATATTGGTCCCACATACAAGAACTGGACTAGGAACAAATTCCATTCAAATGTAGGTATTGCCATGAACACAGACATTTTGCAAGATACTGTAAGAAAAAGGCGGAAGAAGAGACAGAGAAAAACAAGGATCAATGGATCGAGCCCCATAAATTTGCCCAATCAAGGCCGAACAACAAGAAAAAGGGGAAATAAATTATAGGGGGGCCTGATGTGCCAGAAGTAAGGCAGGAACAAGACAAGGGACTCAATGAACAACTAAGGCCAGCAACGGAGGAAAACCCCTTTGAAATTCTAGGGGAACCAGAAGACAACTCTGAAACAACAACGGAGGAGATCGAGCAATAGTGACCCCCCCGAGCAGCCAAGAAGGAGTCGGGATCTTGTCTTCGCCTTCCTATGCTAAGGTTGCAAGGAAAAAACCTCCAGAACCCTCAAGGTCTTTGGATGAAGAGACATTTGAAAAACCAACTAAAAAAACAACAGGGAGGAAATCCAGCAAGGAAGCCAGAGAGGCAAAAAATGCAGGGCAACCAAGCAACAATTGAAATGTCAATGGGGAGAAACACACGAACAAAGCCTCCCAAGGGAGGATCCGCCCACCCTAATCTCAGTAAATAATGCAGCTAGTCTCTTGGAATTGCAGAGAGTTGAGGTATCCTGTGAAAGCCTAAGCAGTAAAAGACCTTCTGAAAATAGAAATCCCATAGATCCTTATGCTCCAATGGACTAAGATAGAAGGGGATACCCTTCTCCATATTAGTAGTAATAAGCAGAAGAAAAATGCAGGAAGGCCATCAATGCCAGAGGCTCCTCCAGGGGTCTAGCAACGTTGTGGGTAGAAAAGGAGTTCACTCTTGAAAGCTCCTTTGATACTCAACACTGGATCTACAACGAACTTCACCATAAATCAAGTAAGCTTATTCTCTCTCTTTTCAATTTGTATGTCCCTGTCTCACAGGAAGAAAAGAAAGAGTGTTGGATAACCCTAGTAGATTTCATAGAAATCTACACCCCACAGAACATAATTGTTGCGGGAGATCTAAACTTGATATTCGACTCTAAAGAAAAGAGGGGAGGGAATAACAGCAAAGACCAAATGCTCCCCTTAGTTGAGGACCTCATACATCAGTGGGATTTAATCGATATCAAGTCAAATCAAGGCATGTTCACATGGAGAAATAACATAGTTGGGCCAGATCATATAGCTGCTCGTTTGGCCCGCTTTCTGGTTCAAAGTACATTGCTCGATCAAAAGGTAATCACTTCCAAAAATCTGCCAAAGCTGACCTCAAACCACAAGCCCATCCTGCTTCAGCTGGAGGAAGAAGAGAACATGGGACCCATCCCCTTCAGGTACAACCCCCTTTGGAATGATAAGGAAGGGTTCAAGGAAACAGTAAGCTCAGCTTGGTCTACCCCTATGAGAGGGTCCCCCTCCTTTGTATGGGAGCAAAAATTAAAAGCCACAAAAGTAGCTTTAAAGGATTGGATTAAGAAGCCTATGAAGACCCGAACTACCCAAAGAAAGGAGTCCACCTAGATTCTGGAAAATCTACAAATGGAATTTGAAAAGAAAGACATCAACAGATCAGATCTGGAAGAAGAGCAGGCAGCCCAAGCAAAAACTTTTCTCTCTTTCCGCCAAGAAGAAGAGTTCTTGAGGCTGAAATCTCATTGCTTGTGGCTTAAAGTAGGATACCGAAACACTTCTTATTTCCATAAACAATGCAGAATCAAGCTGTCCAAGAAGCATATAGCAGAAATCACCACTTCAGATGGGATCCTTCTCAAAGGTCAAAACCAAATTAAGATTGCAGTTGAATCTCATTATCAACTAATATTTAAAGAAGACAAAGAAGGAAATGAGGATGCCTCAACTAATTTTCTTTTCCATATTCCTTCCCTTTTCAACAAGGATGATAATTCAGCCCTCTCAAAGCAATTTACAAAAAAAGAAATCTGCAATATAATTTGGGCAATGGAACCCAACAAGGCCGCCGGGTCGGACGGCTTCTCAATCCATTTTTACCGCCAGTGCTGGGACACCATTAAAGTGGATTTCCTGAGAATGGAAAAATCCTTTCAGCAGAAAGCCAAGATGGGCGGAAGCACTAACTCTACCTTTCTAGCGTTGATTCCCAAAGAAGTGAATTCGAGTACCTTTGAAAGATTCAGACCAATCTCCCTTTTCTACTCTTCCTACAAGATTCTGGCGAAACTATTGGCAAATAGAATCAGACCTCTCCTATGGAAGCTCATCTCCACCAGCTAGGGAGGCTTCATCAAAGGAAGACACATATTAGACAATGTGATCCAAGTTCAAGAAGCCATTCTTTTGAGCTTCCACCGGAAGGAACAAGGAATGATAATTAAGCTAGACATGGCGAATGCCTTTGACCGGGTAAAACACTCATTCCTCTTCAAAGCTCTTCTCTCTTTCAGTTTCAGCACTAACTTTGTCAATTTGATCAAAGCTTGCATCTCCAATCCATGGATAGCTCCACTAGTCAATGGAATACCAACCAACTATTTTCAGGCCACGAGAGGAATCAGGCAAGGCTTCCCTCTCTCTCCTTTTATGTACATTTTAATGCCAGATGCATTGAGCAGAAAATTGGACGCAGAGAAGAAGGTAGGGACTGTCCCAGGCATAAGGATAGTAAATGACATAAAGCCTATAAATCACTCTCTATTCGTTGACGACTCTCTGCTCTTGGGGGGAGCTTCAACAATAATTTCCAAAGCGTTGAGCAGAATTATTCAAGACTTCTGCAGCATCACTGGAGCACTCATTAATAAAAAAAGAGTGTGTTTTATGGCTGGAACATAGACCAAAATGTCATAAATTGAATTGCAAACAGTTTGGGCTTCCCAGGCTACGCCAGCTGGGATAAAATTAAGTACCTGGGGCTTCCACTCACCCTGGGATCAAATCGAACTTCTTTGTGGAATGATGTAATGAATAAGTTAAGAACAAAAATCAAGGCTTGGGGTGGGCAATGGCTCAACAGAGCAGGAAAATTAACATTAATAAAAGCAGTCATCTCCTCTCTGTCGGTCTTTCAAGCCTCTTTCCTTCTTGCTCCGGATTCTATCATGGACCAATTCTCGAAATTAATCAGAGATTTTTTATGTCAAGGCGGCAAATGAAATCAAAGGAATTTTCATCTGGTTAAATTGGACAAAGTCAAGCTTCCACCAACCGAAGGTGACCTTAAGATTCGAGATCCAAGACTAACAAACCTGGCACTGGGAGGTAAACTACTGTGGAAACTCCACTCAGATAGCAATCATCCAGTCAACAAAATGTTGAGATTAAAATATTTAAGAGGAAAGTCCCTTCACGGTCTCCAGGATGTCAATGTGCAAAACAAGTTTGTCACTTGGAAATTATGCAGGAAAAGCCACGATTTCTTCAAATCCAGACTATATAGAATTCTAGGCAGAGGAAATAAGACGCTCCTGTGGAAAGACAACATCATGGGGAAGCACCCTCTTGAAATCGTGGAAGGAATTGTCACCTCAGGGACTAGCTGAAGCTACGTGGGGTCTTCACATTGGCAGATATTTCAATTTGGGATGCTAACGGTGGCTGGCTAGATTAGTCTCTCCCTCCTATGCCTGAAGAAGTAGAAAACAAAAAACTCAATTTCTGAACGCTCTCACTGATCTGGCGCCTGTCCATTTGCAAGAGGAAGATCATTGGGGATGGGGGAAAACAGATAACTACACAGCAGCCCAAGGATATTACTCCCAACAAAAAACGCATGAATCGAGCCTCCCTGGAGAATTGTGGAAATGCGTATGGGATAACAACAGCCTGCCAAAGGTGAATTTCTTTTTCTGGATTGTTATGAATAGAAAGGCTTTAACTAGAGAGAATATGGTAAAACGTGGCATCATAGGCCCTCACAGATGCAATATGTGCCGCAGAGAATCAGAAACCAATGATCATCTGCTTGTGAATTGCAATTTCACGCAAGAGGTTTGGTCACTTGTTCTTCTCGGTTTAAATGTCTCGGTCCCGGGGAATACATCAATGCCAGCATTATATTCAACTTGGAAGACGAGATATCCTCACCCAATTCACAGTAAGTCCGTGTGGAGCGGAATCTGGGAAGCTATTCCCAAATACGCGTGTTGGAGCATCTTGCTGGCCGGAAACTATAGTATTTTTAACAATGTTCACCAGCAACCGGTGAAGGTGGCCACAAAAGCCAAAGCTTTTCTCATCGAAACGATTGGTGCTAATACCTTTGAGAAAGGGCATTTGTTCCTTCCGGAGGAAAAAAAGTGGATGGGAACTTACACCTTCAGAGATCGGAATAAGGCCCTAGTCAGGCCAAGCATAATCCCAAATTGGAGAATAAGAGAAACGGAGTCTGACTTTCAGTCATGGTGGAGGTCTCAAGGGAAAGTCTTGATCTTCTTCGGCGGTGCCTCCAGAGGGAATTGAGGGAGGGTAGGAGCCAGCGGGGTAATTTACTCAGTCGATGGTAAAAGGGTGGACATATTTAGTTGGGGCCTTGGACACAAAACCAATAACCGCGTAGAAATCCTAGCCCTTTTAAAAGCCTTCCAGATTGCAAGGGAGAAAGGGAATAAAGACATTCAAGTCTTTGGAGATTCGGAAATTATGATTAAAACCCTCTCCTCAAATGGTCGGTTCAATGACCCGCTACTTAACAAAGTCCTCCAAAGACTAAGATCCGTGATGTACTACTTTTCTTCGCATTCCTTTTATCATATTTTACGTGGACTAAATAAGGAAGCCGACGAAAATGCAAATGCGGGATGTTAACTGAATCAAGGAATCCTGAGTGTAAATGAAGAAGAAGACTGTTGGGCTCCCATTCCGTAGTTAGATTGAATTGGCAGGGGTCGCTATTAAGTCCTCATAGGGACTGAAATTAGTTTGTAATAATGGCTGATTTGGAGTAATCCCAGTCCATTCTTTTATAAAAAAATCACATAACCGATTTAGTTAAAAAAATAAATGTGTCAATGGGTACAAATAAAACTGGGCAACTACTTCTTCCTCATGTTTCAAATATTGTTCCACCATATCCAGATAAAGTAGTAAAGAATACTCTACACGCCACACAATAGACTTTCCATAATAGTAAGTTGCAGTAGCTTCCAACATGGTATCTTCATCTCCTCTAAAAAAACATCCGATATTCCATCTCATAATGTCCAATTTCCTTCATACAGAGAACAACACTTTTCAAAAAACTTCATCAATTTGCTCTCCCTCATGCAAATTCTTCACATTTTACGGCATTTCATCATAGACGAGGCCCCTAAAACACACCACTGTAGTTTTAGATAGGCAACTAAAAGGAAATTGATTAGTTTTGGAGAGGCGACAATCTAAATAGTAAAAAATGTGTGATAGCCGTCTATACATCACTTTCTAAATTTCCCAACGTCTCACAAGTTCCCTCAAGTATATCATCTCATCCTAGTGTTGTCCCGTCAAATGAGGTAAGATATTCGTAGTTCCGTATTTTTCAAATTTCCACGGATTTGTATATATATTTTTAAGTATTTTTGTTACCTTACGATAATTCATATTCATATACTAATATAAAATATAATAACATACATTTTAGCTATTTAAAATTATAAAATGTTATTAATGGTTTATAATGTATACCTATCTTTTTGAAGTTTATGGAAATGATTTTTTATTTTTATTTTTATGTTGGGATGGTTTTTAATAATTTGTTTTGAAAAAGTTGAATAGGTTATTTAAGAGTTTTGCTTTTAAATTAAAAAAAGTTTTACTTTTAAATTAAAAAAAAATTATTATTATTTTGAAAATGGTTTATAAAATTGTTTATATATGATATATATTATTTAAGAGTTTTGTTTTTTGGGCTGGTGCAAGTTAATGTTGGTCACTTATGACGGGTTAGTTGCAATGGATTTCTAGAAAAATAGAAATCTGAATGTCAAAAAACAATATTAGAGATATTTACACAACTTTTTGGAATATGGCGTAAGAATATGAAACGTGGATAGTCGAATTACCTTTCGGAAATATAACTTTTATTTATGGAAACTAGTTATAAATCCCCAAAAATGAGGTTCATCTAAGCTTGGTATGTTATTTTTTTCCCCAAAAAATAATGAATATGTTTGCGTTGGTCCAGGCGTTTGGTATGCAAATGGTGGAATTTTGTGAAATTTTTTATATAGAGTTGTATATAACAGGTGTGTCTAGTGCAGCGTTATTTTTTCATATTTATTTATGTTTTATATATATTTTTAAATTAAGTCAGTGATGCCCTAAAATGATATGGTCGAGCGTTGGTCCACGACATCTTGGTCTTAACTTAGTCAATGAACGATATTTTTTTGGGAGGATGTAGGTCTTTGTGTCTTCTTGTGCGTGTTCTTTTCCGTTTTCTAAATAGGCGAGCCAATCAAAAGTTATAGCCGAAGCAAATAGCCTACCTTTTGTGTTAGATTGATGTTAGTCCATTTAAAATTAAAAAATATAGAAACAGATAATATATTTAAACAAAAATTACCTATTCAGAATCTAAACATAGAGTTGTGCCAAGTGTGAATTTTCATTCGTAATGGACAAGTGTGGCATATGCAAAATCATGCACGAAATAGGAGAAGTGGCACACAACATGTTTTCTGTCATAAGACATTCCAAACCACTTGGTTTGGAAACCCGAACCTAAAACCAAAACAACCAAGTCATCCACCACGTAGGTTGGAAAAAAGGTTCCTGCCAAAATTCAAAATTTAAAGCAGCGCGTACGCGCTACAAACATGTGAGAGCATAGTTTAAAAAATTAACATGTACGCACTAAAATCGCGGTCGCGCTTCTGAGTGTGTACGCGTTGAACACGTGTGCGCACATCTGTTTAGTATTTGAAACTTTGCTTTGTTTTCATTTTCAAGCATCTCAACCCCCTCTCTCCCTAATTGTAATCCTCCTCCTCCCCTATTTTCCTAACCCTCTCCCCCTTTCTCCATGTCTCTTCCTAACCCTCCATCCCTATCTCTTGCTCTCACACTCTCTCCCCATCTAACCTTGTAGTATATTGGTCTGTCACACACAGACTCTCTCTCACCCACACACAATTTCTCTCTCTCTCTCTCTCACACACACACACACACACATACAAATAACATGTCACCCTACCCCTCTCTCTCTCTCTGTCACTCACACACACAAAACACGTTACCGTACCTGAAATTAAGACAATGATGATGATGACGATGATGATAATGATGATGATGATTATGACGATGATGATAAAAAATGATGTTGACGACGATGATAATGATGGTGATGATGATGATGAGGATGATGATGAGGAG
>LPNX010345158.1:1161541-1172430 GCA_001517045.1 Pseudotsuga menziesii
TGACGATGATGATTATGAGGATGATGACTATGATGATGATGATGATGATGATTACGATGATAAGGATGATGATGACTATGATGATCTCTCTCTCACTCACTCATTCACACACACACAAAACATGTCACCCTACCTTTCCCACAACGTTAAACTAACTTGTACCTCAAGCCACCATGGAGAGGGTGAGAGAATCCATTGTATGTCTTTCAGCAAGGATATAAATTTTGAGCATAGTCCCCCCCCCCCCCCTCTCTCTCTCTCTCTCTCTCTCTCTCTCTCTCTCAGAGTCTCTCTCTCTCTCACGCACATACAAATTTTCTCTCTCTCTCCTTAACCTACCACCCCTTCTCTCTTTAACCCTCCTTCGCCAACTCTCTCCTTAATCGTCATCTCTCTCTCAATCTCTCTCTATCTCTCTCTCTCTCACCTTCCCCCCCTTTGTCTAACCATTATCTTTCATTTAACTCTCTATCAGTATTTGGTATACCTTCTGTCTCTGTAGTTCATAAAAACTTACTCATGACACCCATATCGCATTTAAATATCTACAAAGAACTTGCACAAGGGGCTCATGTGTTGGTTCAAGGACTTGTTGAAGGCTCATACACATTAGAATGTTCAACAATATCATGATGTATTACACATTAGAGCGGTTTCTCATGGTGATTGAATCCTAGAAGTGATGTTTCTCGTCTAAGGCCCTGATGATCTTTCTCTACCCCCCCACTCTTCGTCTCTCTACTCTCTCTCTCCCTTTCTCTCTCTCTCACACACACATAGAACATGTCATGATACCTCGTTTATAGCGTAACGTCCAAATGATCTTGATCTACCCCCCCTCCCTTTCTCTATATCTCTCATTAACCCTCCTCGTCTCTCTCTCTCTCTCACACACACACACACACACACACACACACAAAGAACACGTCACCCATCCTTGCTCATAACGATCGAACATGTTGTACCTCAAATGACCATGTATAGGGTGAGTGAATCCATTGTATGCTTTTCAGTAATGATGTAAATTTTAGAGGGCTAATGGTGCACCATCTATCTGTTATTGACCAAGGGATTAAGGTCATGTGTTATTAACAATGGTGTCATTGACCATGTGTTATTAACCATGGTCGCCACTATTTCTACTGACGTGACCATGGTCACCATTATCACTACTGTCGCGATAGGGATTGAGGCCATGTGTTATTGACCATGGTCGCCACTAAACCTTTGTTAATCCTTGACACCCATCCTTGGTCAGTGTTGGAGGCCTCCCTTACCCTCCGCTAGCCATAGGTAAGGAGCCTAAGACCTCATAATGGCACCCATGGGCCTAAGAATAAAGTAGTGGCAAAGACTATATTGTAAAAATACTCGTACATGTCTGAATACCAAGACATTGTTGAAGAACGTTAGTCATTAAATGGGATAAACGTTAGTGAGTTAATACTGTAAATATTAGGCAGCAAGGTGCACGCGTGTTTATGCACGTACGCATGCACACTCCTATACATGCGTGCGCGCTCCTAGACACACGTGCGCTTGCTAGTTAAAAAAAATAGAGATCTTCCTTCCTGGGTTTGCTACCAATTTTCACGGGTTTTCTACCACTGTTCACGCGTTTTTTGCTTCTAAACTTTGCAATTTGGCTCACACTCAATAATCAATTGACACTCTTTGATATATTGGATAGAATATCACTCTTGGAATCTAACAAACATATTAATTGGTCTTGGAAGTTAGTGGATACATTCAAACTACAAGTTTTCATTGCAGGAAGAGATCATTTTGAATAGGTATGGTGAATTGTAAATAATTGTTTTCATTCACAAGCTTTGAGATCATTTCATTGATTTATGTTTTATCATATGCCTACAACAATATCTCTTTCATAGATAACAATTAATTTCACAAGAAGAATTCCCAACTTCACATCTAAGCCTTTGAAGCACTCATCGGAGAGGGTCCATATTGAATAGTTCACCAAGTTGTCCATATTCTCTATACAAGATGAAGTATGAAATTTAGACCAATAGTTATTTGCACATGAATATATTTTGATTTCATGGAGTGATGGCATAGATGAAGTTATCTCTTGAGACTCTTCAATTTGAAAAAAAACCTTTGAAGCAATCATGGGAGAGGGTCCATCTTGAATAGTTCACCAAGTTGTCCATATTCTCTATACAAGATGAAGTATGCAATGTAGACCAATAATGATTTGCACATGAATATATTTTGATTTCTCACAAGGATGGCATAGATGAGGCTCTCTCTTGAGACTCTTCAATTTGTATAAAAACCTTGGAAGCAATCATGGGAGAGGGTCCATATTGAATAGTTCACCAACTTGTCCATGATCTCCTCTTCATGCTACATTTATCATAACATGCCTTTGAGCTTGACAGGGATGCCTATACCGTAGTGATTTCTCTTTCCTTCGAGGGATTTGCAACCTCCTCATTGTGTAATTAGTCAATTTGTTCTCTTTAGTTAGTGTAACTCAATGAGTGTAATTTATTCAATTTGTTCCCAAGACATCCAAACACCAACTTGTGTCTTCCCTCACAACTAATGTGTCATATTACGTGTAATGCCATCTCGTCCAAAGGTGTTGGAAATGAAGAATATTTCACTCATATTTTTGTGACTTCCACTAATTTTTGAACACAAAGGAAGTCATAATCCTATAGTTGTAATACATACAAACTTGACTCTCTTTACATGACTCAAATAGAGTATAGAAATGAAACTTTACTTCGAACATAAAGAACAACTTTTAATCAGCGTTTATGTATCAATGCTAATAATTACCATACCAACATATCTGTGATTTAGTTAATTATGTTGGAACGGATCATGTTTCTTGTATAATGAAACTAATACCTTATTTGTTGTTTCTTATGCAGGGTTAGACCTCATAGTTTCGATAAAGAAACTTTTGGAGATGGGAAACTCACGTAACATAGTAAGAAAAACTAGAAGGAATATTCCCATTGAAAAGGAAAATGAGGTAAGAGAAAAGACCATGTTGGAAATGGACAGAGTGAGACATGGTCCAGACGTTTCCATTGATACTGCAACTAAATCTAATACAGTTGATGACAAAACAAACTCTAGTTTAGAACCACGGGTGAAGTGGTTGCGTCCAATAGACCCAACTCAAATCCCAACATCAACACAGTTTCCAACAAACAATCCATCAACGAGCCATGCTGAAGCTCCTGAAGACATATAGGTATATTGAGAGGCGCTGAGTATCAAGCGTTGGATGTAGGAGTAATGATTAATTTGCAATCTCTCCAAGAGACCACAACCATGTTGAGCACACTCCCAATATGGATCAACATGTGAATGAAGCACCACAACAAAGAAGCTCCGGGAGTCATAGCTCATGTCCACCTTCCCTACCTCGACTGTATATTACAAGAAAAAGGAATCATAGACGTATCCATGTGGATGAAAATAGTCTGTCATGCCTTGAAGGTAACTTTCCCAAACACACTATCAATTAGAAATGTAGTAAATTAATGAAGGATTATTTTGAATCCAAAGGCGATGCAAGTAAATGTCAATTATTACTATGTTTGTTAAATTCAATTTGTTTAGTTGTTGTTAGGAGAATTCTAGGCATAAAGATGGTTAGAAGTTCAGAGGCTAACATTCATATTGTTAGAAATATCCAATCTGCTTTTAATACAACTGGGAAGACGTCTCGTACTAAATATATTTGTGCAGCTCATCGTGTGTTATTAGAATCAGTTGTAAGCAAGTCCACACAGTAATGTCGCCTCCTATCACACACTTCTCACATACTTAAATTAAATAAAAAAATTGTTAAGAAGTACTCCGCTATAAGAGAAAATCTTGAGATTCCAGGTGGAAAATATTGTTGGGCTTTTGTCGGCAGGCTTCCTTGTCGAGATATGAAGCTAATTGATGATATTATGGACTAACTACAAAAGTTCTGGCATGATCATACCAGACCTTCATTTAACCAAAGAGATGTGCTAAAGCTGAGAAAATGTTCTACTGAACGTAAACCCCACGCCAAACACTTCCTTGTCACGACATAGACTGAACTCTAAGAGATATTAAGGAATGATCACACATAATTGAACCTGGGCCAAAGTTCCTTTGAGAAATGTAAACCATAGTATGTTCGTATATGCATTGATCGGAACACATGTTGTTGCAGATACCATGTAGAATATGAATATTTTTATTACACATATAAACATATATTTTGTGATTTGCATACTAACATTGAGCATGGTTACAATGATTCATAATACCATCAAATGCATCAAGAGATTTTATCGGAAATGTCATGTGTCCAAGGCACGAAGGACAAAAATACTATGGAAAATCATGTCTATATGGGAATTGTTCTAAGTGCAATGGGTTTTCTCTTTTGAACCGTTGCATTCATGGAAGAGATGAGCATCGATTTGGCAGATATGTACCTGCACTACAACATAGCTAGGGTTTCATGAACTACAAACCACAAACCTAAAAACTATGGTTCACACATTTTAGACATAGAACTAAAAACCAAGGTTTATGAAATCATTAGGTTTAGATAATTAGATTTGTTAGTGTCACTCAACTAGAAACTAATACACCATATAGCTACAATATATGTACCTTCACTACAACAAAGAAACTAAGTCTTTACGAATTACAAGTATAACAAATAATTGTATGAAATAAAAGTAGAGACACATACATGGATTACAAGTATCAATCCAACTAGGGTTTCATGAATTGAAAGAAATGCAAATACATAGAGATCAAATTCTATGTTAGTCTCACTTGTTTATATACACTTAGAATATCTACCTAATCTACAAGAACAAATAGCAAAAATAGAGTGTTTCATGAACTACAAACCACGAACCTAAAAAATAGTGTTTACACATTTACACATACAACTACAAACTAGAGTTTTATGAACTCATTAGGTTTAGATAGTTAGATTTGTTGGTCTCACTTAACTAGAAACCAATAGACCATATATCTAGAATATATGTAGCTAGAACAAACCATATACCTAGAATATGTGCTTACAAGCCAATAACCATAATGAAAGTGAAGGTTATCGATGCACCCTCAAGGATAAGGAGATCACACCTTGTCTCTTTGTTATGTATGAATATTTCTTGTGAAAGAGGGGGGTCAAACACTATAGGATGATTCAATATTTTATTTAATGTTAGGTTGGGTGATTGCGAATAACATTGGATGTAATTTTACTTTCAATTATGCATGTGGTTGAAGCATGTTAGTGGTGTTGATGGGACGTTATCATCATATCGTACAAAGTCAACGTCTTTTGCAACTTACATACATTGACATAGACCCCAATCAATCCACTTTTCATGAAGATAGGGTTGTCAAACTAAGAATGATTTCCAACCAAGTCAAAATGGTTTCCTCATTAGGGTTGAATTTTCCCCATTGATTAACATCAACCTATGCAATTTGTGCATGATAAACCGTAAAGAGTATTTCATTTGATTAGTCTATAGAGAATATGTGACATATGACTACAATCCGAGGCATACTCATATACAAACAAAAAGTTACTTTATAAGAGGCCACAAGAGATGGTTAGGTAGGGTTGGTGTTAGGGTTTACCTCCCAGGTTTAGGGTTTCCTCATTGATTCTAAACCCTAGGTTATGCATACTAACCCCAAAACACCATTTGGGTTAGGGTTTCCTCATTGATTATAAAGCCTAGGTTATGCATGCTAACCTTTAAACTTCAGTTAGGGTTAGGGTTTCCTTGTTGATTCTAAACCCTAGGTTATGCATGCTAATCCCAAAACACCATTTGGTTTAGGGTTTCCTCATTGATTATAAAGCCTAGGTTATGCATGCTAACCTTTAAACTTCAGTTTGGGTTGGTTTCCTCATTGATTCTAAACCCTATGTTATGCATGTTAACCCTTAAACTTCAGTTAGCCTATGCCAAAACAACAAGTATATGATATCGTTAAAATTTCAAGTGCTCAACAATAGCATAATGTATGTATTCAATGAGAGTAAGCAATGCCAACTTCATATTCAAATGATATGAATTGCCAAATTTATCAAAATCAATGTTTTCCAAGTAGATGTAACAAATGCAAGCTAACAACAGTCATGTTCAATATGATTCTCAGCTCATCAATACTATGAAATTTCCAGTCAATCAAATGGTATGAGAATATCATTTCAATATCAATTTCTAGCTTGCAAAACGAGACAATAATTACTATGTAAATACCAAAGGCAAACAAGTTCTTTCTATTCCAATTTGGACAATGAATAAGACTATCAAACCAATGATAAATTTTATCCAAGTATGACTGTCCCAAAATGTTACTTCCAGTCAAAGTAAAGATGCAATAACTATGTCAATTTCAAGTTTGCAATTAGGAAGACAATTGTTAGGTAAATGCAAGTGGACTACAAGTATTGTCAATTCCAACTTGTTCAATGAATGGGACTGTCAAACTAAATGTATTTTCCATCCAAGACAAATTTTACTATGACTGTCCCAAATAGTAATTTCCAATCAAGCCAAGAGTTCCAACAAGTACTTATATTATAGTCCTCAACAAAGATGGTATCTTGTACATGTTTTTTATAGGTCTTTTTGGTATTTTAGTAGTGCAAATGTACTTGTAGATCACTGTCAAAACTTCTTATTTATGCCTAGAAATGTCAATGATATACACAGTCCTCTAGGACTGTGTATCTATCACAAAGGAAGGTAACATTGAGAAGGGAGAGGGTAGGTGTTAGTATGTTGGTTCAATAGGAGTTAGGGTTCAACAAAGGGCTAGATGACATTCTTCATGAAATTCACCTTGAGGAGCAAAGGAAGTATTTAACTTTGTAGATTTTGTGAGAGAAGAAGGCTAGGGATTGTGGCATTTGAGAAACCCTAAGGTTACTTGGTGTGCTTGTTGTGGAGGAGAGATAAGGACACAATCTTACACACTCGTGGAATGAGTGAAATTTTTTATTTATAATGGATGCTTATCTAGGAGTTGTTGGTACCTAGGGTTTCAGATAGCTTGACTTGTAGAGTCCTAGGAGGGATGCTAAGGCTAGAGAAGGGGTTTTAGGTTAGGTGTCTAGTTAGGTCTAGGTCCTTAGGGTTTAGGTATGCAATAACAAGGATGAAGCTTAGTATGACAAGCCGAGACAACAAATGGAAGGGCCGAGGGGTGAAGAGAGGCTTGGAAAACTAGAAAAATATCTCGATAAAATTATTTGGTAGTAAGAGGAATACTTCATAGGAAAATTTGGTAGATTGAAAAATTATTTGCACTTTGATTTACAAGATCAGGTATTTGGTATTTAAAATTATCATTGTTATTGTACACATTTATGCAATTGTGTATTTTTTTTGTTAACTAACCTACAAGGTTAAACTTTTTATGCATTTTATTATGAACATACAGAATTTATTGCTTCGTCAACGATAAGTATTGCAAGCGCATCAACTTCAATCTACTACTGCATTCGACATAATGTATTCAAATATGTAATCAAAGGAAAAACAATATAAATAAGTGTAAAATGATATATTCATATACACAAATTTCCAATCATATACAATAGTAGTGAAAAATGGAACATCGTTCCCAATGTCTATACAATGGCAACTCGTGCCCTATACAAAATATGGAAACTTGTGCCAAAATGCCACATCATGGATAGTGTACATAGGAGGGTCTCTCAATCCTCCTGCCCACCCTTAGAGCTCCCAGGTGCACCTCCAAAATCAATCTTCCTCTTCTTTGAGCTAGAGGAAGCTCGGTCCTTCTTGCCACTTCGACCACCTCCCCTTGGGATTAGAAACGACAATAATCAAATGTCAACTCCTACAAGCAATTATACAAGTATAAAACACAATTTAAAAATCAAAATTAAGTTTTCAAATCTTAAATAACTCACCTCCGACGAGACCATAAGTGGTGAGGGGTTTTCCATCCTCCATGATCCAAGTCTCTCGAAAATGCCACCCTACAACATTTAAATAGTAAGATAACTTATACAATTTATTTCCTATTTTATTTTTTGTTAATGTTGCATGATATTTTCACAAACTAATCAATCTCACTGTGAACACAACAGGCTAGTCCTTGGGGCTGGTAGGTGGAGCAGTTGGTTGGTCCTCGAGCTGGAAGGTGGAGCAGTAGGTTGGAAAACCTACTCCAATGCTAGGGTGGATGGCATAGCGAAGGATGTAGCCACATCGATGTTGGCTACAAAACTAGGGGGCATGGTGAGAGAGGGCGTGGACTAAAGTGGGAGAAGTGGTGATGTATGGCGATAAACCCTAACTGGATGTAGAATGGAATGGGCCACCCTGAAAGGGGAAACGAGGGTGGTGGAGGAATATGGGGGAGGGGGATGAGGTCTGGGATGGGGTGGAGGGATGGGTGAATGTGTATGGATGGTGTATCATGGTTGGAGGGGGAAGGGTGGAAACATGGAAAATTGCAAGGGAGGGGGTGGATGGGTGGGGCGGGGGGGAGTGAGCGAAGGTTGTGATGAAGAAGGGGGAGTTGGATGGAAGTGTGGTGGTGGATGGGAGGCAAGGGATGGTTGTAACAAGGTGGGGAGGGATGCAAGTAAAGGGATATGTATGCCAAGGGCTACACCTGGCATATATGGTGGGAAAAAGGTAGTCGATGGAGAGATAGTGACACCGACGTTCCTATGTGCTCGAACCTACATACATATTCATGGCCTCGTACATTAGTACATAAAAATATAACTATACAAAGTTAAGCCATCAAAAATGAAATGAAATTTATACTTTATTACACGATACCTGCACATGAGGGGATTTGCTAATCCTCGACGGGGATGGCTGGTCACTCACTCTCGCGAACACCTGTGCAAACACAAAAATATTTAGATTCAATTACTAAATTTTAACTACATTGGATGACAAGATTAACTACTAACATTACATTTAATTACTAAAAGAAAACTACCTATGTGTATGGTGCCACGATGTCCTCTACAGCCTCCATGACTCCATCTAGGTTGAAGGAACCAAATTCCTCCCACCTAGGTGCTGGAGACTCAACATTGAATAGTTGTACATTAAAACAAATCAAGTCATCAACATCTGATTCTAAGTTAAATTTATTAGAAACTATGATATTGCATAACGTATAATCAATACTTGAACATTAAATAAAACAATAAATAACCTGCTGTAGGTAGATCTCAGTGGCATGCTCCTGCGTAGGAACATGGCATGGATGCCCACAACGAAAACAACGATGTGGCACTGATCCCATCGAGTTGTATGGATCATCTTGGCTACCACATATAGCTGCTCTCCCTTTCCCACCACCAGTAGATCGTGTAGAAGTTCGTCTCTTGGGGTGGTCCTACTTGCACGTTTGACGGACTCATGGATCTCATCTAACCCGCTATCTAACCTAGGGGGTTGAGGAAGCGGGTTTAGCTCTCTCCTAGGTGTAGGAGGTCCTTTGAGTGGGTTTTGGTGGGCATGAGGTTGATCTTGGGCTGAGCCAAAACCAATGCCATGGAACTCGGTGATGTCGAAGTAGTTCACATGGAACCCTAACACAAACTCATACCACAGTTTCCTGAGAAAATACTGTGGGACCTCGACATTGTTGCATGGAGGCTTGTCAAAAACCATGAACCATCTCTTCCTCCAGTTTTCTCTCCATGGTTTGTAATTACACCAGTCGATGCAAACTCGCCTCTTCCTTGCATTTGGAGGCTTTCATGTTCTTGGACCTATAAATTTGCTCCACAGTTGGGATTTTGTGATATTAAGGTCTTTATAGCTTCTTTGGATATACCAGTGGCATAATGTTCTCTCATTCGAGCCCTATATTGGCTCAAATTGGTTATCTCACTACGAGCAATGTTGATAGACTCGATTATGTTTTGTAGTGATATGGTGAGGGAAACCCGAGAGGGTTCCTTGGTGTTCTTCAGTTCAGCACTCAATATCCTTAACTGGTTTAAATCCCCATGTAATTCATCTTCGGGGTTTTCTACCGGTTCACCATCGAGTTCTTCATTTAATTCAGGGTTTATTGGGTCCTTTGATTGGTTCATTTCACTGCTTTCTTGGGATGGTTCATTGGTATTTGTCATTATGGTAGAGTTAATGTATATGCAATATCAAATTTGTTCAATTTCAATTCATTTGCATTTTTGTAAATTTTAGATTTTATTTTAAAAACAATGAAAAACATTAAAAAAAACAATAAAAAAACAAAATGCAAATAATAATCCACCTACCTTATTCCAATGGTCGTGGGTGTCATTTTGGGCTCCTAGGCAAATCCAACTGTACGCGCGCACACAGGTTTGTGAGTGGAAATGAACTATTCACCGTCATTTTTATTTATTTATAAAAAACACAAGAACATGTATGCATGTTTAACACGTACACACTAAACATGCGTGTGCGTCTGGACATGTGTGCGGGTGCCTAGGGGCGCTTACGCATTCCTAATGTCCACATCAGCAAGCTGGTGTAGAGGTTTGACATAGCCAAAGCAGGGACGTGTGCATGCATTCCTTTTTTTTCTGCTTGCACGCTCTTATTGCATCATAATTGGGTAGCAACGTCTTGCAAGCACCCTTTTATTTAAAAAAAATTATTATTTTGAAAATTATTTTAATATTTTAATTTCGATTTAATTTTGTAAAATTATGGGGAGGAGGGGGGAGAGAGAAAGGTTGTGTGGGGTGGGAAGAGACTGAATGAGAGTGGACAAGGTTGGGGGTATGGGGAGGAGGGCATAGAAAGAGAGATGGATGGGGGGATGATGAGAGGGGTTAGAGAGAGAGAGGGAGAGATCGAGGGTGGTTAGTGGTAGGAGTAGGA
>LPNX010345158.1:1173032-1207541 GCA_001517045.1 Pseudotsuga menziesii
TGTGACTTTTCCACATGTTCCTTTATCTGCTTGGTTGTGAATTAGTGGTGGTTAAAATGGAGCAGCACCATGTGAAAAAAACCAGGGTTCAAATATTCCATGATGTACAGTCCGCTGTATTTGTGTAAAAGAAGATGTCTCAATAGAACAATTCATTTTTTATGCATATTATCAAGGTTGTTATTTTCAACAAATAAATATTCAGCAAATACTTAGGAGAATACATATAAACTCACACAACTTAATACCTCTTACACATGGATAAGATCCTTAAACCTACCTATATTACAATAACCTTTCCCATTGATATATATCAAGAATCCTAAATTTTAATGTCTGCAGATTGAAACCGAAACAAGGGTGAATTTATGGGATTAAAACCCACAGTATAACAAGAAGAAATAAAATCGAATGAAAAAAATGGACAACATTTATCAACCAAAAATCAACTTGCAATAAAATCACTTCGCAGTCAACGCTCAGAACTCAAATCAATATAATTCTTCAACCACCATGTGAATATAAATTTTTTGTTATGCTAAAAGAATGGATTAGAATAATCGCACTGAAATAGATTGGTTTTAAAAAGAATTGAACTGATACTAATGCAGGTGAAGCAGTGGGCATATTTATTCATTTATTAGATAAAAGGGATAGTCTCCTACTGAACTTTAATGTCCCTCCCATGAATTTTTTTAGGTTGGACAGAGATAAAAAAATGAGACCCACATGAATTCTAACGGTAAGATGTAAAGAAGTCTCAATGCAAGTTCGAGTGAGGAGGGAACTTTGAATAGGTTTTGTGAAAATTTGAACTTGTGGAACAAAGAGATATTTCAAAGAAGCTTTGAGCCTTAATAACATGAAAACCAATGCTATAAACAACGAACCGTCATCGCCATAGTCATAATTTACTCGAATTACTGAGAAGCAGCCCAATAAACCAAGTTAGAGACAAGCCTTCAGGCTCATTGGATGGCACATACAGACGAGGGGAGTAACGAGCAGGCATAGTGATGGGAAGTGTCTTGTCTTGGGAATCATTGGAGGCACCAATGGTCCTTTGGATGAACTCCTTAAATGTAGACGTGTCTTCTTGCATGAACGTCAAAATCACTACTTGTTGTGGCTGCGGTTGCTATTGGGCCCCGTTTGGCTCGACCCGACGTCACGGAGATTCGATCCCGATCGATCTAGGGGACGAGAAAGGGGAAGCAACCCATGTCGTTTACAGTGATCCTTCTTTCATGGGTTGCTTCTTAGTAAGCCGATCTGATCCACTGTATTATCATCGCAGAGTTAGATTCAACCTTCCTTTGGGCTAATTGGAGGGCACAGGAGGACGAGGGGCATAGAAAGCAGGCATATTGATGTGAAGTTTCTTCTCCCGGGAATCATCAGAGGCACTAATAAGCCTCTAGACGAACTTCAATATTGTAAGTCGATCTAATTCACTACATTTTTTTTTGGGTAAGAAATGGTTATATTGTATTAAGAAGGTGGCATGACCACAAAAACTAGACCAGATTACAAAATGCCCTTGAGAAAGCAACAAAATGAGTTCAGTTTCTCAACATACACCCTTATGGTAGCGACAATAGGAATTCCATGACTCTAATAACGCCCTTATGGAAGTGGCAAAGAGAAATTTAACAGTCTTAAAATCCACCTAGCATATTCAGTCTTTAACAATTTAACTTTAAGGACAGTTATTAGCATTTACAAGAAATTATGGAAAAAACTAAAAGGAAGACTATTATCCGAGTCTAACATATCATAGTTTCCAGAGAACGAAATTTTTAACCACTGAAGAAACCCAGCAAATAGAGCAGACACCAAAGCAAAAATGCAGACTAGTTCCCACATCTTAATTGAATTTTGCATCAAAGTTGGGCGAAGAACCTGGCTTGGGAGGAGCTTCTTGCTTGACGAGCTTCAGGGCGAGCTTGTATACTTTAATTTCCAGTTTTGCGATCAAGCCAATGACAGTGTTATCGGCCTTCCTTTCCTCATGGCTGATTTTCTTTTGCAAATACACCAGGTCTTTGTCCACGTTTTCCAATCGCCTACCTCCTTCTGTATCTATCGCTTTGACTTGATCTTGCAACACCCCGAGTTCTCTTTTTAGGTCCTTGACATCCACCTCAATGAAAATGGGTGGGTAAGAAGAGCCAGAGGATTTAGAATCGACTTCCATGCTAATAACCAACGTCTGCTTCCCTTCCATGATACAGTAGCACAATTCTGACTCTTCCAAGATATTGAACATGCTAACACTTTGTTAGTTCCAAAAATTGTTCCCAGACTACAAGAGAACAAGCCAACACAATCTTAATAATCTCAATAAAGTAAAATATGGTTTTTAGGGTTTTCAAGGTTTTTTGGTTGAGCAGTTTGAAGACAAGAGGGAAAACATTCATAAAACCAAAGTAAACACTAAATCATGAGCATTAAATGGCTGAGATGCATAACATATAAACCATAATCCAATAGAAAACACAATACTGAATTTCACCCACAGTTGGCAAGCATTCCAAGCATAAAACATTAAACAAGCAATGAATACACCAGCTGAGTACTAACACAAGTTATAAATGAAACCAGACAATAAAATGAAGGGCATATAGTGCATATATTTCATAATTCAGTGCTCAAATACACATAAGAGTCTTTACTTAGCTCATAAACAAGTATAATGACCTCCTCTTGTCAGCAAATAAATCGAACCATTTGTCTTCTTTGAGACTTACATTTATACTATTCTCCAAAATTGGTTAAGTAACTAAACCCTAACTGTTTTTTAGTCTACCCATCGAATAGTTTCATCTAAATAATATTTACAAAAATAAAGTAACTTTCAAACCTAACTAATAACTGATTATCTTAACAAACTTTACAGATCCTTAGCTGCTTCAGCTAATAAGGCAATCCCTTCCAAGGCTTGAGCTTTTCTTCTTGCCTTCAATTGATCTGTCTCCATATCTGCAATATTCCTCGTTAGCTCTTCATTATGCTGTTGCAGGTCCTAGATGGTTTGATTCAACATTATGAATTGACTTTCTGTTTTCCTTTTCCTTTTCAATGCTTCTCTTGAAATTGTGATCAGCTCCTGATAATGGCTGTTTACTTCCTCCAAATCCTGATGAATAACTGAGGCAAACTCAACAACTTTTATTTTCTTTCTTTTTGACAGTGCTACCTCATCACCATGGCTGTGAAATTCCTGCTCAGTACAAACTCTAGTTGCATCAGTGACAGGAACTTTATCATCATCAAACATACGTTTCTCATCTTCTGATAGAACTGTGATAGGACTTTGTCTTTGTACTTCGATATCCTCTTTTTCTTGAAATTGTCTCTGCATGTACAACATTTTCAACAGGCTCGGCTTCCTTAATATCTGACTGTAAATTATTGCTCTCATTGTCATTAAGTTGTTGTTTAGATTCAAAATTTTCATTTGCATGATCTGAAACTTCCTCTGATTTAACCCTGCCTTCATCCTTGACCTTTACCTTTTGCCTGAGCTTTCTAATCAAATTCTGCCCTTTATCAGCTTGTCTTCTGTGAGACTGTCCCTCTTGATCATTTTGAAAACCTTACCAAAAAATGAAATACTCCCAAGTATTTCCCCTACTCCACAAAACAATGTTTATGATAAGCTTGGTGAGTCCATGATGGAAAATAGACTGCTTTGTATGATTTTGGTGCTCCTTAACTCTGCATGACATCTTTTGTAGACTCTTTAGAAAGAAGAAGGGTAAGTTCATCTTGGACTCATCACTAAGATGCTGAAGAAATCTAAAGTGGTATTTGAAAACAAAAGCATATCTACCCTCACAAGTAATATAACTCTGTAAGACTTTAATGGGCTCAATCCATTCAAGTTTGAAGTTACGAATTGCTACACCTTTACCCCAATCTGCAATCACACCAAGAAGCAAGTACTTTTGTGCATTGAAGATGAATGGAACCTTCTTAAACCATTATTCTCCCTCGTTCAAGATGTCTGTTGCCTGAGCTATCAAATCCTTAGTTATTTTGAACCGTAAAGTATCAAAAGACACAATGTCTTTATTTAAGCACTGAGCAAATTTATGAGATACCTCTGCATGATATCCATCAATATTATTGAAAAATGTTAACCATCCTGCATTTGAAAATAAATCTGCACATTCTGGAAAATTGTCTACCCAGCTTAGGTCAGTGGGCTCTGCTCTATTTGTTTTTCCACTTTTCTTCATATTTACTATGGTTTAATAGCACCTGTCGATATCCCACAGTCTAACTATCTTCAAATCACAACAGTCTGGCCTAACACACAATTCAGGGAACTCCAACAAGTTCTGCTTTGAATTTTACTATTTTAAATGATGAATACTTTGAATCTATTTGTTAATAATTCATCATTTACAGTGTATTAGGTGAAAAAACTCATATGCTACCTTCAAAATTTATCATTAAGGATTTCATCAGAAAAGCCCCAAATTAAGAAAACCCTAGCAATGACATGCGGGATACTTGTTTAGAAGACCAATACGAGCGCTGGAATGCAGTTATTTCAATGGTTAAATGTCAAATTTCATGTTCCACCTGTCTCTAACCGTCCAGACCACTTCAAACAGTCGTTGCTGAAAAGCCCTAATTCCTCATTCAGTTGAAAAATCATGATTTCTCAACAGTGTCTTCTCACCACAACCTTCAATATCCTTCATGTCCTTCAGATAAGGAACATACTCCCGAAAAACTTTGTCTCATTCTACTCACTGTCATCATTTAACCTGCTCTGCACGCAATCGCCACGATCTACCTCTTATGATGATCATCCACCTGTTTCAATGATAAAACTATGCAGGACACGTATCAAATGCATCAAATGATATGACTGACACCTCAGAGATAAGACACCCAAAAAATTGAACTGAAAAAATTATGATTTTAGCATTCGTGATTTTCTTGTAGAGCTCTAGTGTATCTATTTTGCTCTTGCGCTACAAGAAAGTCCAATCAAATAATTTCATATCATTAGGCCAATAATAAGGATTAAAACTTGGTTTGTGGGTTTAATCTTGACCTTAGTGTTATTTATAAAACTATTTAATCCATATATGCCTTATAAAACCCCTCAATAATGAAATCAAAGCAAAATTTATAAAAACAAGCTTAAAAATAAAAAAAATCACGAAAATTAAAAGTTTGAAATCAAAATTATCTTTATAAACAAAACTTTCTAGAAACAAAAAACAATAGCAAGGTTCAAAAACATAAATAAAAGCATGAAACTAAGGAAAACAAAATCATGACCTAACACCTCCAAAACTCTCTTCAGTATCAAGTCTAGAAGATCCAAATTGTATTGGATGGCTTTTCCAAAGGTCATTATATGAAAGGTTTGGTTGGAAAGAAATACTCAAATTTTTAGAGGAAAAGGGGGAAAGCCGCTCAGGTTGCTGTAAAATTTCATGGCCTTCTGAGCAATTTCCCTTCTCACCTATGGAACGAATTTGGCTCCTTTCCCCCATCTGATGAAGCTTGGCTTCATATCTTGTCCCCTAATCTCCCTTTGGCTATCCTTAACCCCAAGGCGGGGAACTCTTGGGAAATTAGGATGGAGGAAAAGGCCCTCAATTCTTGGCTGAGACATTTGAGAATGATGGTTCACAGACAGAGCTTCTGAAGGAAATCTTGGGGCGACAGGGGGGGCAGGGTTATCTTCACTCTGGAAGGACAATTTGAAACCAATTTCGCCTGGGGACTAGGATCGGAAACTAATAATATGGTAAAGGGCCTAGATCTCTGGCAGGGACTCCGGATTGCCAAGAATCAAGGAATCACCAAGCTCACTGTTCTAGGAGACTCGATAATAATTATTCAAGCCATGTCCGAGAACTCTATTCCTAATCAAATGCATCTCAAGCACCTAATAAAAAAAATCAAGATTTGATCACTCTCTTTCCTTAAAATTGAGTTCTTTCATGTTTTGAGGAGGAATAATAAATAAGTTGACCTAGCAGCGAATTTGGGATCCACTCTAGGCTTTGGAACATTAATAAACAATGGTACTAACATCCTTTGTGTTCCTCCATAGGATCTGGGCTAGGTCTGTGGAGGAGAAAACAAAAGGTTGTACAGAGAACTAGAATTTGCCTATATTGTGACAGATGACAAGAACCCTACAAATCATCCCGTATATGCTGTTGATAAGGATTTGGGTACTTGTATGTTACATTTTAGTGATGATGATAATACTGGTGGTTTCTTACAGGTTGAAAAGGAACAACCAATTAAATGCAGTAGGGAACAAGAAGATGAACTTTGGAAATTATATTTTGATGGATCATCTTGTAAGGAAGGTGCTGGAGCAGGGGTTCTTTTAATATCTCCTGGTGGTGAAACAATAAAGATGATGTACAGATTAGAATTTATTACCACCAATAATACTGTTGAATATGAAGCTTTTCTATTAGGTTTGAAAGCTGCTAAAGATTTAGGCATTCAACAGATTTCTTTATATGGCGACTACGAGTTGGTTGTTCAGCAAGTGAGGAACAACTATCAAGTGAAACAAGATTTGCTGAAAGTATACCGAAATGAGGTATGGGATATGATTGACAATTATTTTGTAGCTTTTAACATTACCTATATTCCTAGGGACCATAATCAGACTGCTGATTCATTGGCCTTAGCAACCACACATTTTAGAATTCCCAAAACCACACAGCTAAAGTATCCTATTGAGGTTAGGTACAGACCTTCTGTGCTTGATAATGTAAAGCAGTGGAAATTTTTTGAAGATGACATTGAAATAAAAAGATTTTTGGAGCTTACAGATGAGTTTTCTAATTCCCTGATTGATCAAGAAGAAGATGATGAGGATGAAGAGTTTGAAGATATTGCTGAAAATGAAATTGCTGTCCACGAGATTATTGAACTTAAAGGTAATTTCATTCCTAAAGGTTTGGTGCCTTTAGAAAGGATATTTTCAAAAGATGATACACCTTTAAAACCCGTTGTACAGTCTTCAAAGGAAAATGTGGTGGATTGTAACATTGGTACTGCAAAACATCCTAGAATGGTGAAGATTTCAAAAGCACTCGCAGTAGAACATAGAAACAGGTACATCAAGCTGTTAAAGGAGCATGTTGATGTTTTTGCATGGTCTTATTAAGACTTGAGGACGTATGATACCGGGATTATACAACATAAATTACCTTTAAAACCGAATGTTAAACCTTTTTGACAGAAATTAAGGAGGATAAATCCAGCTTTGTTTCATGTTATTGAAAAAGAAGTGAAGAAGTTATTAGATGCCAAGATCATTGTTCCTCTTAGGTATTCTTCATGGGTTGCTGATTTGGTTCCTGTCAGGAAGAAGAATGGAGAAATCAGACTGTGTGTTGACTTTAGAAATCTGAATAGGTCATCATTGAAGGATAATTATCCTCTGCCTAAAATAGAACAAATATTGCAGAAGGTAGTTGGGGCACAAAGGATTTCTATCGTTGATGGCTTTTCAGGATATAATCAAATTGCTATGTATCCTGATGATAAAGAAAAAACAGCTTTTACTACTCCCTGGGGAACTTTCATGTATGATAAAATACCTTTTGGTTTAATGAATACTGGGGCAACTTTTCAAAGAGCTATGGATATAGCCTTTGTTGGGGAAAGAGATGAGTTTGTAGTGATTTACTTAGACGATATTACAGTCTTTTCACAATCAGATGATGAACATCTAAAACATTTGAAACAGACTTTTCTGAAATGCAGAAAATATGGCTTATCTCTTAATCCAAAGAAGTCACATTTTGCTGTACAAGAAGGTAAATTATTGGGTCATTTAGTTTCAACTGATGGCATAAGGATTGATCTAGAAAGGGTGAAAGCAATACTGAAGATAAGTCTACCAAGGAGTAAAAAGGATGTTCAATCTATCATTGGTAAAATCAATTTTTTGCATTGGTTTATACCAAATTTTGCTGAGACTATCAAACAGATTACAGCCATGCTGAAGAAGGACCAAGAAGTTAGGTGGAATGTAGAAGCAAAGAATTCATTCGAAAAAATTAAGATGGCTCTTACTGAAGCTCCACTATTAGTAAGTCCAGATTTTACAAAGGAATTTCTAACCTTTTCTTTTGCATCTGAAGATACATTGGCTGTTGTTTTATTACAAAAGAATAAGGATGGTCTTGAACAGCCTATTGCATTCTTCAGCAAAACTCTTAGAGATTCTGAATTAAAATACAACATTTTAGAAAAACAGGCTTATTCTTTGGTGAAAACTTTAAAGTTTTTAAGAATCTATGTTTTGCACTCCAAATTTATTGCATATGTGCCTAATGCTGCCATAAAAGATGTTTTGACCCAGCCTAACAGTGAGGGAAAAAGAGGAAAGTGGATTGCTAAAATCATGGAGTATGATGTGGATATCAGACCTACAAAGCTAGTAAAGGGACAAGGTTTAGCTAAGCTGCTAGCTGAATCAAATTGCCAAGCTTTAGGATTGCATTTGATGGTAGAACAACCAACACAGGAAGAAAATCAAGCAGAGTTGGAGAAGGAGAAGATTATGGATTTCTATTCAGCATCTACATGGTATGTAGACATTGTATATTTAATTTTTTACTTACAATGTCCAGATCACTTAGATAAAAAAGTTGCTAGGTCTTTGAAGTTAAAAACTACTAAGTATTGTTTGGTTGAGCAACAGCTGTTTTGGAAAGATCCAGGGGGTATCCCACTCAGATGCTTAGATGAAACTAAAATTGAAGGAGTAATTTCTGAATCTCATGAAGGTGCTTATGGAGGTCATAAGTAGTGGAAGGCAACATCATATAAAATTATAAGAGCTGGATACTATTGGCCCTCTTTATTTTCAGACTTATATCAGCAGGTAAGAGCATGTATCCCCTGTCAGAAATTTACTAGTAAACAAAAGTTGTTGTCATTACCTTTAAAACCAATTGCAGTAAGCACCCCTTTTCAGCAGTGGGATATGTACTTTGTAGGAGAGATAAATCCATCTTCCTCAGGACAACATAAGTGGATTTTGACTACAACATATTTCTTTACTAAGTGGGTGGAAGCTATCCCCACAAGGAATGCCACGGATAAGGTGATTATAGATTTTATTGAAGAAAATATTCTTAGTAGATTCGGGTGTCCACAGAGAATATTGACTGATAATGCAAAAGCTTTTAAGTCTAAGGATATGGGCGCATTTTGTGAAAATAATGGCATCCTGTTGAAACATTCAACCCCTTACTATCCTCAAGGTAATGGTTTATCTAAGTCCTCAAATAAAAACATCATTCAGAGTATCAGGAATTTGCTGAAGCATAATAAAAGATCATGGGATTCTATGCTAAAGTACGCATTATGGGCAGACAGAATAACAGTCAAACAAGCAATTGGAACTTCTCCTTTCCAATTAGTATATGGTACAAATGTAATTTTTCCTGTTCAGTAGGGTATCCTAGTGATGAATGTTTTTTAGGACTGTCAGGAAGAACCTAATGATATGCAGAGAAGGATTTATGCAATGATAGAGTTGCATCAGAATCGAGAAAAAAGTGGAAGAAAAGGCACAGCTATACAGGTTGAAGATTAAAGAAAGATTTGCCAGGAAGATCAAAGATAATACCTTTTCAATAGGAGACATGGTTTTGAGATGGGATGCAAGGAAGGAGCAAAAAGGAAAACATGGGAAGTTTGATAACCTCTGGTTTGGTCCATTCCTAGTATCTAAGTTTTTGGAAAACAATACTTTTGTTCTATGTCAGACCTTGGAGGGTGAGGAATTGTCAAATCCAGTTAATAGAATATTCCTCAAGCATTTTTATAGTTTTTGAAAGGGATTTTAGTTTTCATTCTATATACCGGTGTGAGTAAATAGAATAAGGACTCCATAACCCAATGGAAATTTTGCATATTAGCAGGTAGCAGTACAGAAGGCACTGGTCTACAGGTTCTTGAAGCCTCACAAGGAGGACTTCATCCCATAGTAGGAGCCAGATGTTAGGTCATGTTTTTGTCTTCCATTGTTTTCATGCTTTTATTCATATTTAGAACCTTGCTTTTACTTTTTGTTTCTAGAACATTTTGTTGATATGGTCAATTTTAATCTTTTAATTCTTATGATTTTTGATTTCTTAGTTTAGTTTTACAAGTTTTGCTTTGATTTTATAATTGAAGGGTTTTATAAGGCATATATGGATTAATAAGGTTTTTTAAATAGCATTATAAGTTAAATTTAGACCCTTAAACCAAGTGCAAACTCTTATTATTGGCTTAATTTTGTGAAATCATTAAATTGGACTTTTTTGTAGCGCAATGCAAAAATAGATGCATTGGAGCGCTACAAGAAAATCGCGCGAGCTAAAATCATCATTTTTTCAATCCAGTTTCTTTGGGATTCTCATCTCTGAGGTATCAATCACATTATATGATGTATTTGATACGTGTCTTCCATAGTTTAATCATTGAAACAGGTGGATGATCAACATAAGGGCGAGATCACGGCGATTTCATGCAGAGCAGATAAAATGATGACAGTGGAGTATAATGAGACAAAGCTATTTGGGATTATGTTTTTCATTTGAAGGACAAAAGAAATAAGTGAAGATCATGGTGAGAAGACAGTGTTGAGAAATCATGATTTTGTAACTGAACGGGAAATTAGGGCTTTCAGCAGCTACCGGTTGGAGTGGTCTAAGTGGTTGGAGACAGGTGGAGCATGCAATTCGACACTTGACCATTAAAATAACTATATTCCAGCACTCGAATTGGTATTCTTAATAGGTAGCCCGCGTGCCATTGCTAGGGTTTTCTAAATTTGGGGCTTTTCTGAAGAAATCACTAATGACAAATTCGAAGGCAGTATACTAGTTTTTCACTTAATACATTTTAAATGATGAATTATTAACCAATACATTCAAAGTATTTATCATTTAAACAGTAGAATTTAGAGCAGAGCTTATTGGAGTTTCCTGAGGTGTATTTTAGGTCATTCTGTTGATATTTGAAGACATTTAGACTGTGGTATATCGACAGAAGCTGTTTAACCATAGTAAATATGAAAAAGAGTGGGAAAACAAACAGGGCAGAGCCCTCTGACCTAAGCTGGGTGAAGAATTTTCCACAATGTGCACAGTTATTTTCAGATGCAGGATGGTTAACATTCTTTAAGAAAATTGAAGGTTATCATGATGAAGTTTCATACAAATTTGCTCAATGTCTAGACAAAGACATAGTGTCTTTTGACATGTTAGAGTTCAAATTGACTAAGTAATTAATAACTGAGGCAACACGGATCTTGGACGAAGGAGAGTTATGGTTTAAAAAGGTTTCATTCACCTTGAATGGTCAAAAGTACTTGTTTCCTGGTGTGATTGCAGATTGGGGAAAAGGCGTTCCACTCCATAACTTTAAACCTGATTGGATTGAACCCATTAAAGTCTTGCAGAGTTATGTTACCTGTGAGGGTAGATATCCTTTCCTTTTCAAATATCACTTTATATTTCTTTAGCATCTTAGTGATGAGTCCAAAATGAACTTACCTTTATTCTTTCTGAAAAGTCTACAAAAGATGTCATGCAGAGTTAGAGAGCACCAAGATCATACAAAGCAGTCTGTTTTCCATCATGGACTCATCAAGCTTATCATAAGCACTGTCTTGTAGAATAGGGGGAAGACTTGGGAGCATTTCATTTTTTGGTCAGGTTTTAAAACTGATCAAGAGGGATAGTCTCACAGAAGACAAGCAGATAAAGGGAAGACTTCAATTAAGAAGCTCAGGAAAAAGGTAACAGTCAATGACGAAGAGAAGGTTAAACTAGAAGAAGCTTCAAACCATGAAAATAAAAACTCTGAATTTGAACAGCAAGTTAATGATAATGAAAGCAAGAATTTATAGTCAGAAATTAAGGAAGCCGAGCCGGTTGAAGATGTTGTACCTGCAGAGACAATTCAAGATGTAAAAGAAGATATTGAAGTGCAAAAGCAAATCCCTATCACAGTTCTATCAGAGGAAGATGAGAAATACTTATTTGATAATGATAAAATTCCTGTTACAAACGTAGCTAGGGTTTCTGCTAAGCAAAAGCTTCACACTCATTGTGATGAGGAAGCATTGTCAAAAAGAAGGAAAATGAAAGTTGTTGAGTTTACCTCAATTACTCATCAAGGAAAGACTCTCAAGATGTTGGGAGAGATTGTTGCAGTATGGAGAACTAAAACAAGACCTAAAAATAAACTTAGACTGAACATGAAAAAGCTACTGAAGCCCAAATTGGCTAAAGAAAAAGTGACAGTGATAGAGGATTCATCATCTGAAGACAAATTGGATGATGATAAAGATGACAATAAGGGTAAAAAGTCAATTGAATAAAAAAGAGAGTCTATCATGATTGATACCAAGATATCTGATATATTTCTGGAGATTCGAAATCAAATGTTGCAAGAGCAGCAACAAAGTGAGGTAAAGAGTTCTTGCTTAGAAAAGAAAGAGATGGTTGAAGAAAAAGTTCCATGCAAAGCTGAAAGTGAAGAACATCTAGGGCTTCCTGGAACATCCACAGAACTTATGGAAGAGGATGAATAAATTTATAGGAGACTGAACATCCCATGGATACCAATTGAGATGCAAACAACAGCAGGAGACAAATGTATTGATTTAGAAAAATAAAATCTACAAAGAAGTATAAAGCATTACAAGTACCAGATCGAGTATATGCAGGAAACTAATGATGGGCTAGTTACAACAAACATGAAACTTAGAGAAGATTTGGAGGAAGTAAACAACCATTATCAGGAGTTGATTACAGTTTCAAGAGAAGCATTGAAAAGGAAAAGGAAAACAGAAAGTCAATTCACAATGTTAAAGCAAACCATCCAGGACCTGCAACAGCATAATAAAGAGTTCACAGGGAAGATTGCAGACATGGAGACATATCAATTGAAGGCAAGAAAGAAAGCTCAAGCCTTGGAAGAAATTGCTTTATTAGCTGAAGAAGCTAAAGATTTGTGAAAGTTAGTCAAGAAAGTTAGTTATTAGTTAAGTTTGAACAGTTATTTTATTTTTTGTAAAGATTGTGTTGGCTTGTTCTCTTGTAGGATTTGGAGGAAGTAAACAGCCATTATCAAGAGCTAATCACAGTTTCAAGAGAAGCATTGAAAAGGAAAAGGAAAACAGAAAGTCAATTCACAATGTTGAAGCAAACCATCTAGGACCTGCAACAACATAATGAAGAGCTAACGAGGAATATTGTAGATATGGAGACAGATCAGTTGAAGGCAAGAAGAAAAGCTCAAGCCTTGGAAGGGATTGCCTTATTAGCTGAAGCAGCTAAGGATCTGTAAATTTTGTTAAGATAATCAGTTATTAGTTAGGTTTGAAAGTTACTTTATTTTTGTAAATATTATTTAGATGAAACTATTCGATGGGTAGACTAAAAAACAGTTAGGGTTTAGTTACTTAACCAATTTTGGAGAATAGTATAAATGTAAGTCTCAAAGAAGACAAATGGTTCGATTTTTTGGCTGGTAAGAGGAGGTCATTAGACTTGTTTATGAGCTAAGTAAAGACTCTTATGTGTATTTGAAAGACTGAATTATGAAATATATGCTCTATATGCCCTTCAGTTTATTCTCTGGATTCATTTATAACTTGTTTTAGTTACTCAGCTGGTAATTTCATTGCTTGTTTAAAGTTTTTGTACTTAGAATGCTTGCCATCTGTGGGTGAATCTTAGTATTGTTTTCTGTTGGATTATGGTTATTATGTTATGCATCTCAGCCCTTATATGCTCATGATTTAGTGTTTACTTGGATTTATGAATGTATGCCCTCTTGTTTTCAAACTGCTCAACCAAAAAACCTTGAAAACCCTAAAAACCCTATTTTGTTTTATTGAGATTATTGAGATTGTGTTGGCTTGTTCTCTTGTAGTCTGGGAACAATTTGGCGCCTTTGCTGGGGAACGAAGTTGAAAACATATTTTTCCCTGGGATACTTATCATTTCACTGGTTTTAAGAGGTGAACTTAACCCAACAAATCTTAAAGACTAAATTTCACCAGTTTGTCATGGTGGCTACTAAGGGAGTTGGAACAAGAAATAGACCTAGTTCACCTTTGCAGTTGGGTGTTTCAGGCCCATAACAGATACTAAAATCAGCTAGGAATATTAGAAGGTCTCAGTCATCACCAGCCCTATGTAACCCTAATTAGTTGGATAGTTCATCACCTTTATCTATTTTGAAAAGAGAAGAAGAAACTTCACCTTGGTTGAAGCCTATTATTCCTGTCAGTAACTTTCAATTTTTCACTGATCCTCAATCCTTCAAAAAGGCAAAAACAGTATCTCCTGGTAAAATTCCTCTATTTCATCTAAAAGTTGGTAAAACCCCATTTCAGCCAAGTTCCAGTCAAATCTTTCCATCACCAAAGTTAGTCAACCTAGAAATGGCAGCCCAAAATCAACCAGTAGATATGATGGACCGAATGGTTGCAGCTAGGTATGCACCCTTAGTTTTGCCTCAGCCTTTGAATGCACTTCTTGGAGGTGATTATCAAAAATACCTGCCTAGGTTTAATGGATAGGGTGAAACTATAGCTGAGGAACATTGGGAATCCTTTCTCAGTTATGCTGATAACCAGAATATTGAAGCTAAGGACGTATGGATGAGGATGTTTGTACAGAGCCTTGATGGAGATGTCAGAAAATGGTTTAGGGAGTTGCCTGCAAATTCTATCACTATCATAGAAGAGCTTCAGGACCTCTTCATGAGACAATGGGGTGACACCAAAGACCATACTTATTATATAACTGAGTTTGGAGCCCTTAGGAGAAAGAAGGATGAAATCATCGTAGATTTTTTTAAAGAGACTCAATAAAATGTATGGCAGAATTCCTGTAGAGATAAAGCCTTCATAAACATCTACAAAACTCACATATGCAAATTCTTTTGACCATGAATTTTTCTTACTACATATGCAAATGCTTTTGACCATGAATTTTTCTTACTACCAAGAGAAAGAAGATTTGTTTATTTATTGAACATGCAGGATGCAGCATTAGAGGTGGAGTATAATATATTGGCTTCCAATAGAATGAAAAAGGAAACAACTCAACAGATATCTGACAGGAAAGGTAAGAAGGAAGCATCTCCAGGGGTTTCAACATCCCACACTGTAGAAGGTAAAATTGATGAGATGGCCAAGCTAGTTAAGATCCTGACTACAAAGTTAAACAAGTTAGAACTAGAAAGGAATTCAAACAAACTTGTCTAAGAAGGTGAAAGAAACCCTAACAATCAAAACCAATTCAGAAGACAGTTTGCTCCTCGTTTCATACCTAGAGAACGAAGAAACAATGATATACATCGAGAAAGGAGAGAGACTGAGTATCAAAGAGTACCACCCCCTCTTCAGAACAATGTTGTTGATGAAGAAGAAATTGAAGATGAAATGTTATATGAAGACATAGATCAAGATATGAACTATTTCTAAGAACAGTTAACTGAGGGTTTTGTCACCGAAGAAGAATTTTTAAATTCATAATACTATGATGTTGATATGTTTGAAACAAAAGGTGACTTAAATCTGAAAATGACTGCTGGAACTGCTGATGCCTATCAAAATGAACCAAAGAAAACTTTGAATTTGAGGTCAGGCCCAAAACAAGTAGTTCAAAACCCAAAGAAGAAGGTAGTTTTACCTACTAAACAACAATTTGATCCTGTGTCAAAGAAAAAACAAATTCACGATAAGAAAAAGAAGAATATGGAAGTTGAAGAGGTAAATACAACTGTGCAGAATTTTAATCTCAAAAATTAATTAGGCAAAATAAATATTCCTATGCCTTTTACTGAATTAATAAAGAATCCTTCTTACAAAGAATCAGTTCTTAAAATGATTGGTTCAGCAAACAGTCAGTCTCTTTCTGATACAGTGAATCTACAAGAAGAAAATCCTAAAATCTTTATTGGATCAGCTTTGGTTGAAAAAGCCGAGAATGAAGCAGGCGCTTCACCTCCATTTTACATTACACTGACTATCCATGAAAAAATGATACATAACTGTCTTTTAGATTCAGGAGCATCACATAACCTAATGACAAAGGCTGTCATGGAGGCTTGAGGTTTGAGTATAACAAAACCTTACCATGATCTGTATGCTTTTGATTCACGAGCTGTAAAATGTTTGCGTGTGATTAAAGATATGGTTGTCGGTTTGGCTCAGTTACCAATGAAGAGTGTGATTATGGATGTGGTAGTAGCAGATATTACACCTCAATTTTGATTACTTCTCTCTAGATCTTGGGCAAAGAAAGTTGGTGGAACTTTACAAATGGATTTAACATATGCTACTATTCATGTGTTTGGAGGAGAAAACAGAAGGTTGTACAAAGAGCTTCAATTTGCCTATATTGTGACAGATGACAAAAACCCTACAAACCATCCTCTGTGTGTCGTTTATAAAGATTTGGGTACTTGTATGTTACATTTTAGTGATGATGATAATACTGCTGGTTTGTTACTGATTGAAAAAGAACAGCCAGTTAAATGCAGTAAGGAACAAGAAGATGAGCTTTGGAAACTATACTTTGATGGATCATCTTGTAAAGAAGGTGCTGGAGCAGGGGTTCTTCTCATATCTCCTGGTGGTGAAACAGTAAAGCTGATGTATAAATTAGAATTTTTTACTACCAATAATACTTCTGAATATGAAGCTTTGCTATTAGGTTTGAAGGCTGCTAAATATTTAGGCATTCAGCAGATTTATGTATATGGCGACTCTGAGTT
Source organism: Pseudotsuga menziesii (assembly GCA_001517045.1). Taxonomy (NCBI): domain Eukaryota; kingdom Viridiplantae; phylum Streptophyta; class Pinopsida; order Pinales; family Pinaceae; genus Pseudotsuga; species Pseudotsuga menziesii. Next base: position 1,189,839 of record LPNX010345158.1, read on the forward strand.
GGTTGTTCAGCAGGTGAGGAACAACTATCAAGTGAAACAAGATTTGTTGAAAGTCTATCGAAATGAGGTATGAGATATGATTGACAATTATTTTGTAGCTTTTAACATTACCTATATTCCTAGGGACCATAATCAGACTGCTGATTCATTGTTCTTAGCAGCTACACATTTTAGAATTCCCAAAATCACACAATTGAAGTATCCTATTGAGGTTAGGTATAGACCTTCTGTACCTGATAATGTAAAGCAGTGGAGAGTGTTTGAAGATGACATTGAAATTAAAAGATTTTTGGAGCTTACAAATGAGTTTTCTAATTCCCTGATTGATCAAGAAGAAGATGATGAGGATGAAGATGTTGAAGAGATTGCTGGCCACAAGATTATTGAACTAAAAGGTAATTTCATCCCAAAAGCTTTGGTGCCTTTAGAAAGGATATTTTCAAAAGATGATACACCTTTAAAACCCATTGTACAGTCTTCAGAAGAGAATGTGGTGGATTGTAACATTGGTATTGCAGAACATCCTAGAATGGTGAAGATTTCAAAAGCACTCACAACAGAACAGAGAAACAGGTACATTAAGTTGTTAAAGGAGCATGTTGATGTCTTTGCATGGTCTTATGAAGAAGAGAGAACATATGATACTGGGATTATACAACATAAAGTACCTTTAAAACTGAATGTTAAACCTTTTCGATAGAAATTGAGGAGGATTAATCCAGCTTTGTTTCCTGTTATTGAAAAAGAAGTTAAGAAGTTATTAGATGCCAAAATCATTGTTCCTCTCAGGTACTCTTCATGGGTTGCTAATCTAGTTCCTGTCAGGAAAAAGAATGGAGAAATCAGACTGTGTGTTGACTTTAGAAATTTGAATAGGTCTTCACTAAAGGATAATTATCCTCTGCCTAAAATAGAACAAATATTGCAGAGGGTTGTTGGGGCACAAATGATTTCTATGGTTGATGGCTTTTCAGGATATAATCAAATTGCTATGCATCCTGATGATAAAAAAAACAGCTTTTACTACTCCCTAGGGAACTTTCATGTATGATAAAATGCTTGTTGGTTTAATGAACGCTGGAGCAACTTTTCAAAGAGCTATGGATATAGCCTTTGTTGGGGAAAGAGACAAGTTTGTAGTGATTTACTTAGATGATATTACTGTTTTTTCACAATCAAATGATGAACATCTAAAATATTTGAAACAAACTTTTCTAAAATGCAGAAAATATGGTTTATCCTTGAATCCAAAGAAGTCACACTTTGCTGTATCGGAAGGTAAATTATTGGGTCATTTAGTTTCAGCTGATGGTATAACGATTGACCCAGAAAGGGTGAAATCAATATTGAAGATAAGTCTGCCAAGGAGTAAAAAAGATGTCCAATCTTTCATTGGTAAAATCAACTTTCTGCGTTGGTTTATACCAAATTTTTCTGAGACTATCAAACAGATTACAGCCATGCTGAAGAAGGATCAAGAAGTCAAGTGGACTACAGAAGCAAAGAACTCATTTGAAAAAATTAAGATGGTTCTTACCGAAGCTCCAGTATTAGTAAGTCTAGAATTTACAAAGGAATTTCTAACCTTTTCCTTTGCATTTGAAGATACATTGGCTACTATTTTGTTACAGAAGAATAAGGATGGTCTTGAACAACCTATTGCATTCTTCAGCAAAACTCTCAGAGATTCTGAATTAAAATACAACATCTTAGAAAAGCAGGCTTACTCTTTGGTAAAAGCTTTGAAATTTTTCAAAATCTATGTTTTGCATTCCAAAATTATTGCATATGTGCCTAATGCTGCTATAAAAGATATTTTGACACAGCCCGACAGTGAGGGAAAAAGAGGCAAGTGGATTGCTAAAATCATGGAGTATGATGTAGATATCAGACCTACCAAACTAGTAAAGGGACAAGGTTTAGCTAAGCTGTTGGCTGAATCAAATTGCCAAGCTTTAGGATTGCATTTGATGGCAGAGGAGCCAGCACAGGAAGAAAATCAAGCAAAGCTGGAGAAAGAGAAGATTATGGATTTCTATTCAGCATCCATATGGTATGCAGACATTGTATGTTTTCTGTTGTATTTGCAATGTCCTGAACACTTCGATAAAAAGCTGCTAGGTCTTTGAAGCTAGAAACTACTAAGTACTGCTTGGTAGAACAACAACTATTTTGGAAGGATCCAGGGGGTATTCTACTCAGATGCTTAGATAAACCTGAAATTGAAGGAGTGATTTCTGAATCTCATGAGGGTGCTTGTGGAGGTCACAAGTATTGGAAGGAAACATCATACAAAATCCTAACAGCCGGATACTATTGGCCCTCTTTATTTTCAGATGTATATCAACAGGTAAGAGCATGTATCCCTTGTCAGAAATTTGTTGGTAAACTAAAGTTGTTGTCTTTACCTTTAAAACCAATTGCAGTAAGTGCCCATTTTCAGCACTGGGGTCTAGACTTTATAGGAGAGATAAATCCATCTTCCTCAGGACAACACAAGTGGATTTTGACTGCAACAGATTTCTTTACTAAGTGGGCGGAAGCTATCCCCACAAGGAATGCCACAAATAAGGTGATTATGGAATTTATTGAAGAAAATATTCTTAGTAGGTTTGGGTGTCCTCAGAGAATAGTAACAGATAATGCAAAGGATTTTAAGTCTAAGGCAATGGGATCATTTTGTGAAAAGAATGGCATCTTGTTGAAACATTCAACTCCTTACTATCCTCAAGGTAATGGTTTAGCTGAGTCCTCAAATAAAAATATCATTCAGAGTATCAAAAAATTGCTGAAGCATAATAAGAGATCATGGGATTCTATGCTAAAGTATGCATTATGGGCTGACAGAATAACAATCAAACAAGCAATTGGAACTTCTTCTTTCCAATTAGTGTATGGTACATATGCAGTTTTTCTTGTTCAGTTGGGTATCCCAGTGATGAAGTTTTTTCAGGATTGTCAGGAAGAACCTAATGATATGCAGAGAAGGATTTATGCAATGATAGAGTTGCAGCAGAATAGAGAAAAAGTGGAAGAAAAGGCACAACTATACAGATTGAAGATTAAAGAAAGTTTTGACAGGAAAATCAAAGGTAATACTTTTTCAATAGTAGACATGGTTATGAGATGGGATGCTAGGAAAGAGGAAAAAGGGAAACATGGCAAATTTGATAACCTCTGGTTTAGCCCTTTCCTAGTATCTAAGTTTTGGAAAATAATACTTTTGTTCTACAGACTTTGGAGGGTGAGGAATTGTCAAGTCCAGTTAATGGATGATTCCTCAAGCATTTCTACAGTTTTTGAAGTGAATTTTAGTTTTCATTGTATATACCGATGTGAGTAAAACACAATAAGGACTCCATAACCCAATGGAAATTTTGTAGATTAGCAGGTAGCAGTATAGAAGGCACTGGTCTACAGGTTCTTGAAGCCTCACAAGGAGGACTTCATCCCGCAGCAAGAGCCAGATGTTAGGTCATGATTTTGTATTCCTTAGTTTCATGCTTTTATTTATGTTTTTGAACCTTGATATTATTTTTTGTTTCTATAAAGTTTTGTTTATAAAGATAATTTTGATTTCAAACTTTTAATTTTCATGATTTTTTATTTTTAGGCTTGTTTTTATAAATTTTGCTTTGATTTCAATGTTGAGAGGTTTTATAAGACATATATGGATTAAATAGTTTTATAAATAACACTAAGGTCAAGATTAAATCCATAAACCAACTTTTAATTCTTATTATTGGCCTAATAATATGAAATTATTTGATTCGACTTTCTTGTAGCGCAAGAGCAAAATAGATACACTAGAACGCTACAAGAAAATCGCGAATGCTAAAATCATCATTTTTTCAGTTCGATTTTTTAGGTGTCTTATCTCTGAGGTGTCAATCATATCATTTGATGCATTTGACACGTGTCCTGCATAGTTTTATCATTGAAATAGGTGGATGATCATCATAAGAGGTAGATCGCGGCGATTGCATGTAGAGCAGGTTAAATGATGACAGTGAGTAGAATGAGACAAATTTTTTTGGGAGTATGATCCTTATCTAAAGGACACGAAGGATATTGAAGGTCACGATGAGAAGACACTGCTGAGAAATCATGAATTTTCAACTGAATGAGGAATTATGGCTTTTCAACAGCGACTGTTTGAAGTGGTCTAGACGGTTAGAGACAGGTGGAACATGAAATTCGACACTTAACCATTGAAATAACTGCATTCTAGCACTTGTATTGGTCTTCTAAATAGGTAGCCCGCATGTCATTGCTAGGGTTTTCTTAATTTGGGGCTTTCCTAATGAAATCCTTAATTATAAATTTCGAAGGAAGAATATGAGTTTTTTCACCTAATACACTATAAATGATGAATTATTAACAAATAGATTCAAAGTATTCATCATTTAAAACAGTACAATTCAAAGCAGAACTAGTTGGAGTTCCCTGAACTGTGTGTTAGGTCAAACTGTTGTGATTTGAAGATAGTTAGATTGTGGGATATCGACAGGTGCTATTAAACCATAGTAAATATGAAAAAAAGTGGAAAAACAAATAGAGCAGAGCCCACTGACCTAAGCTGGGTAGACAATTTTCCAGAATGTGCAGAGTTATTTTCAAATGCAGGATGGTTAACATTTTTCAAAAAGATTGATGGATATCATGTAGAGGTATCTCATAAATTTTCTCAGTGCTTAGATAAAGTCATTGTATCTTTTGATACTTTACAGTTCAAAATAACTAAGGAGTTGATAGCTGAGGAAACATGCATCTTGAACGAGAGAGAATTATGGTTTAAGAAGGTTCCATTCACCTTCAATGCACAAAAGTACTTGCTTCCTGGTGTGATTGCAGATTGGGATAAAGGGGTACCAATTCATAACTTCAAACCTGAATGGATTGAGCCCATTAAAGTCTTACAAAATTATATTACATGTGAGGGTAGATATCCTTTTGTTTTCAAATACCATTTTAGATTTCTTCAGCATCTTAATGATGAGTCCAAGATGAACTTACCCTTCTTCTTTCTGAAGAGTCTGCAAAAGATGTCATGCAGAGTTAAGGAGCACCAAAATCATACAAAGCAGTCTATTTTCCATCATGGACTCATCAAGCTTATCATAAGCACTGTTTTGCATAGTAGGGGAAAGACTTGGGAGTATTTCATTTTTTGGTAAGGTTTTCAAAATGATCAAGAGGAACAGTCTCACAAAAGACAAGCTGATAAAGGGCAGACTTTGATTAAAAATCTCATGCAAAATGTAAAGGTCAAGGATGAAGACAGGGTTAAATTAGAGGAAGTTTCAGATCATGCAAATGAAAACTTTGAATCTAAACAACAACTTAATGACAATGAGAGAAAATAATTTACAGTCAGAAATTAAGGAAGCCGAGCCTGTTGAAAATGCTGTACCTGTAGAGACAATTTCAGATGAAAAATAGGATATTGAAGTACAGAGACAAAGTCCTATCATTGTTCTATCAGAAGATGAGAAATGCCTATTTGATGATGATAAAGTTCCTGTCACTGATGCAACTAGGGTTTGTACTAAGCAGGAATTTCACAGCCATGGTGATGAGGTAGCACTGTCAAAAAGAAAGAAAATAAAAGTTGTTGAGTTTGTCTTAGTTATTCATTAGGGTAAGACTATCAAAATTTTGGGGGAGATTGCTATTGTTTGGAGACCTAAAACCAGACCTAGAAATAAAGTCAGACTGAATATGAAAAAGTTACCGAATCCTAAATTGAACAAAGAAAGAGTGACAGTGATAGATGATTCTTCATCTGAGGAAAAATTGAATGATGATAAAGATGACAGTAAGGGTAAAAGGCCAATTAAATAAAAAAGAGAGTGTGTCCTGACTGATACCAAAATATCTGATATATTTCTAGAAGTACGAAGTCAGATGTTGCAGGAACAGCAAGAAGGTGAAATAAAGAGTTCTTACTCAGAGAAGAAGGTGATGGTTGAGGAAAAAGTTCCATGTAAAGCTGAGAGTGAAAAACACCTAGGGTTTCCTGGAACACCTACAAAATTATTGCAACAAGATGAAGAAATTTATAGGAGATTGAATATTCCATGGCTTCCAAATGAGATGCAAACCACAACAGGAAATAAAAGCTTTGATTCAGAAAAAGAGAATTTACAAAGAAGTGTAAAACAATATAAGTATCAAGTTGAGTACATGCAGAAGACTAATGATGGCTTATTCATTGCAAACAGAAAGCTCAGAGAGGATTTGGAGGAAGTAAACAACCATTATCAGGAGCTGATCACAGTTTCAAGAGAAGCATTGAAAAGGAAATGAAAAACAGAAGGTCAACTCACAATGTTGAAGCAAACCATCCAGGACCTGCAACAGCATAATGAAGAGCTAACGAGGAAGATTGTAGATATGGAGACAGATCAATTTAAGGCAAGAAGAAAAGCTCAAGCCTTGGAAGAGATTGCCTTATTAGCTGAAGCAGCTAAGGATCTGTAAAGTTTGTTAAGATAATCAGTTATTAGTTAGGTTTGAAAGTTACTTTATTTTTGTAAATTTATTTAGATGAAACTATTCGATGGGTACTCTAAAAAACAGTTAGGGTTCAATTACTTAACCAATTTTGGAGAATAGTATAAATGTAAGTCTTAAAGAAGACAAATGGTTCGATTTTTTGAGCTAAGTAAAGACTCTTATGAGGAGGCAAGAGGAGGTCATCAGACTTGTTTATGAGCTAAGTAAAGACTCTTATGTGTATTTGAAAGACTGAATTATGAAATATATGCTCTATATGCCCTTCAGTTTATTCTCTGGCTTCATTTATAACTTGTTTTATTTATTCAGCTGGTAATTTCATTGCTTGTTTAAAGTTTTTATACTTGGAATGCTTGCCATTTGTGGGTGAATCTCAGTATTGTTTTCTATTGGATTATGGTTATTATGTTATGCATCTCAACCCTTCTATGCTCATGATTTAGTGTTTATTTGGATTTATGAATGTATGCCCTCTTGTCTTCAAACTACTTAACCAAAAAACCTTGAAAACCCTAAAAACCCAATTTTGTTTTATTGAGATTATTGAGATTGTGTTGGCTTGTTCTCTTGTAGTCTGGGATCAATTTCTGGCACTAACAGGAGGCCCAATTAAGAAAGAGAGAGGGGAGGCTTCCTAGGGGGAGCACAAACTCCATAGGGGGGGGCGCTTTCCAAACTTCTCTAGCAAATTGACAAGAAATGAGAATATGGTCAATAGTTTCTTCATTATTGAGGCAGAAAGGACATCTTGTTGTGCCTTCCCAACCTTTTTTCTTGAGATTATCCCCAGTTAGAATTTTATTCTGGATAGCCGTCCACGTGAAGAAGTCGATTTTTGGGAGGCTTTTAACAACCCATATACTTTTCCTTATGACAACATTCTCTATATTCCCAAGATTCGAAAGCAACTTGTATCCTTTAGAGGTAGAATAACGACTAGACTTGTCCCCCCAACATCTTGAATCTTTGGGTTTTCTGGACTCAAGGGACTTCCCTTTTAGATTAATTAGGAGTTGCTACTTAACATGTTCCAGCTGAATTGGACAGGGAATAACCCAGCTCTTCCATGAATAATCCAAATTCCAATGTGAAATATCCCACAGCGTAATTAGGTTCCTTCTTTGCATGTCATCTTTTAAGTTTTCCATACTCGGAAGCTGGCCAAATGGGGGATCACCCATGATCGAGTCCTCCCAAACCTTTATATGCTTTCCATTTCTAGGAATCCACGTGATCTTGTAGAGAAAAAGGGAAGATATTTCTACAGGATAGGGAGAATGGCAGAGCCCTTTCTCACCCTAGGGGGGATGTCAAGACACCTTAGGTGACTATTAGATAAATATATTTTCCAAAGGGCTGCTTTACACCACAACAGCTTACCCGAAATAATGTTCCAGATAACTTTGGCTCTGAGCGCTACATTTTGCATAGCCATCTACCTGATTTGTAAACCACCTTGCATCAAGGGCTTAGCCACTTTTTCCCAGCTAACCAGGGGTAGTTTCTTCTCATTATGTTTCCCACCTTTCCAGAGAAAGTTTTTGAGCATAGACTCAATGCTAGCCATAATGCTTTTTGGAGCAAGCAGAATGGAGCACTGATATATGGGAATACCACACTACTACATTTCGATCCAAAATCCGACGGAAAAATCCGATGGCGCGTGGATTTCTTTTTTTAAACCTACCAAAAATAACAAAGATAATTTTTTTTGTTTGAAAATGTGGCCATAAGCGTCGCTTAAGCGACGGCTAGCCTCATAAGCGTCGCTTAAGCGACGACGCCTTGAGTGAGTGGAAACTACCCTACCTAGAAAAAAATTGATTTCAATAACACACATGCATTATATAATGCACACATGAATTTCCCATAAATTTCTACCTTGATATCAATTTTTGAAGTTTTGTTTTCCAGTTTTTCAGCTCATCTCAAAGGCCTTGAAGAGATATCCATGATTATTTTATGATGCTTTTTATGTTTCTACATATATAATTTCTTATTTTCATAGTAATATAAAATAAAGCTATATGACATGATCAACAACTCCTTGGATAAAAAAAATGCATTGGATGAAAGCAATGGGTGGCAAGGCCTTTCCAATAGGCGTTGGAGGAAAATAAAACTATTAGACCCTATATGAAGCTTCTAAGGACCAAGGTCCATGAATAAGGACACAAACCATACAACATGGTATGTGTTGGACATCATTGTCCTCGTAGTGGTATGAGAGTGTCAATATGAGGTTTTGTGCACTATGAATGAGTCTCAAACCATGGTTGGGAGAGAAATTGATGCATTTATGCTCTAAATTATGACTAGTAAGCTAATAGGCCATGATAAAGGCCTCAAACCACAAAATATATGATTTAAAGTAGATATTTGGCAAATAAGTGATATCTGGACATATTTATGAGTTTTTGTGCGATAGGGATAGGTGTCAAGGCCGTAACAATAGTAAAGGGAGAAAAATTAGGGACTTACACAATAAATTCACCTCTAAGGATCATTAGTCATCAACATGACCTCAAACTAGTTAGTGTAAGCGTCGCTTAAGCGACGCCGCCTTTGGTATACTCATGTACACTCTACCCTTGCTTTTTGTTGAAAGTAATGGCAATAGAACTATTGGTTATTTTTGCTCCCAAAAAGGTAGAAATGGAACTTAATGAGGGGTTTTAAACACCTCCCAGTTAGTTACTAGGGAATAACCCTCTATCTTAATTGTTTATGTGTGGTTTTCCCAACAAGTTTCAACATGACCATCTAAACATTAACATGGCAAATGATATATTTTCCTCTTCTCCAGTAACATGAACATTGGAGTGGACTTTTAATTGTTGCAACCATTGGTTCAACTTAACTCACTAGACTTGCCTTGATAGGGTTTTATGTATATTTTCATTTCCAATTTGAACAAATATTGGGAAAAAGTGATGCTGGAACTTGGTCTCTTTTTTCTCTAACTTATTTTTTGTTTCCATATTTCCCATTAGAGTGAGTGTTTGAGTTAGACATACCAAACTCCTTGAAAGGTTTAAGCTCACTCCGTAGATCTTCCATAAGGATTGCCATGTCGCAAGAGATGTTAGAGACCTGTGCTTTCAGCTTTGAAAACCATTTCTTCAGTTATCCCTTGGATGGTCACTCTCATGGTTAAGGTTTTGAGTCTTACATACCAATTTTTTTTTGCAATGTACAATATTACTTAACCGCAACCCTTAAAATTATAATTCCACCATACATCACTAACATTTTGAAAAAAATTAAAATAATCAAAATAATTAAAATAGAACCATCACAAACCAAAAGAAATTCACTCCCGCCATTCCAGACTTCAAAGCAGATTGTAGTTAAAGTAGAGGAGAACCAGCGGGGAAGAAGGGAAAAGAAGAATGGAGTCTCATATCCCTCCACCCACAGCTAGACGAAATCCTCCATGAAGAGCCAAAACAGCAGTGACCCCTTCAGCTCCGTCTACCAGAAAACGCCCGCAGACTTCAAAGCTCTTGCTTCCAACGGAAGATCCTCGGCCTAAATTAGAAGAACATCTGCCATTGCCATCGTTCGAAAATCCAGTTTCGAACCCCGCCTAAGCCTCGGAAGAAAATGATATAAAACAGGCAAATCCTGCAGAGTCTGCGGATGAAAAAGACTCAAACCAATCGAATCAGGCAGAGTGTGGTGAACAAAATGATTCGAAAGAGCCCACCGAAGAAAATTCTCTAGTAGAAGAAAGACTGAAAAATAATGAGGATTATGAATGCCCTGTAATTGACAACACCAATGGGGTGAAGAGTCTTCAGGTTTTTCTTTGTATACGGCCGGCTAAGCTGAAGGAAGTGAGGAGATCGGCCGTTGGAATTCTGAATGGCACTCGTCAGAAGCGCAAGACACAGATTCTGCACAGGGGAGAGGATCAACACATTTGTTTGCAAGCCAACAATGCCTACTCCGTCACTCTTACGCCCCCTCCATCGCTGTTGGAGTCCAAGAGAGCCAAAACCGAGATTTACAATGGATTCTCTCATGTCTTCCTTCCACAATCCTCCCAGGTATGTTTGTGCTCTCCACCGTTTAAAGTTTCTTCAACAAACACACCTCAATTCGAGGGTTGCCAAGCATGACAAATACTTAGGCTTATATGCCTGTTGGGAGGGATAATTATTCAACATTTCGTAAGATATGCAGTTTGGGTGGGACAGTCCGCAGTAAGAAGGGAGTCCTGGAGGATGGCACATTACTCTGTCAACCTCATCAGTGAACCAATGCCCCATTAACATCCCCTTAAATTTTATACCATGCAAACAAAGAGATTTGATGTTTAGAGTTTTTAGTCTGTAAACTGACGAAATGGATAAGAAAATAAGCCTGCATTACACACTGACATAAATAAGACCTCCACCGGAATATGAGATGAAGGAACAGATTATGAAAACCCCTGCTAGATTCTTTCTGCTTCGCTGTACAGCTCCTTCCAGGGTTGTACAGCCAGGGACTATCTGGATGACATCATCAGGCTTTGAATTAGTCTCTTCACATTCCTTGATTAGGACATGGAGGCCTCTTTACCCTCCTCTTCCTTTACTTGTATTTCCACTTGCGATGTTGATGTGGAGTTAGGGCCTCACTTAGAATAGTGCTTCCTCATTTTATGAAACAACTGGAGTGCATTGCTATTCATCGTTTCATTTCAATTTTTTTTCATTGTAGGTGGTGAACCTGGATTCCATACTTTGCTCTCTTGCAACTGACCAATGTTTGGTCGCCCAGCTACTAACCAGGCTTCTAATTCCATCGTACTTTCCCTCCAAAGTGTCAGTATCCGAGGCATGTAATCGTTTCATTACTCTGGTAAAACGATCCCCCCTCACAGCAGCAAGGTTTTGTGAATATTCCCTGCTTGAAGGCGTTCCTCCAAAATCTCTTATCGGATTAGTAAAAGTCTTAATTAGTCTGCTCATGGCACCGACAGATTTCGATACTAAGGAAAAAGAAGGCATTTTGCTTGCGGTTAGAAATGATTGTTCCAGCTTAGCCAGCAACCATTTATTTTCATACGACAACTTCAATTGCCTTTTAAGTTCTACAAGTAGTCCATTAGCTTACACATCTATATTGAAGATTGCCTCAATAATTCCACCCAAAGATATATCAGAAGTTGTTAAACATTGTATCCAACTTATCATGGACTATAGTGCCATTCTTCAGTTTAAAACAAAACAAGAAGAATTTAGATCAGCTCATAAGTTAATACTAGCATGGGGTGGGTTTGATGATCTCCTAGAAAATTTGTCAAAACTTCTCCACAATGCCTCAAATATTTCTGGTTCTGGTAACATTGCAAGTGAAGTGAATAGGTCAAAACAAGACAGATCGCGGAAATCACACAGGAAAACTAAATGGCCAGTAAAAATGTCCATAAAATGGAATATGATGAAAGGGAGAGGCCAATATCATAAATCTGGCAAGGACCATAATGAAGAAAGTCTTACCATTGCCATAGCAGCTGCATGGCAGGTAGAGAACTTACTTGCAGAGGAGGACACTCGAAAGGCCTTATTAACATCTTCAAAGTTAGAACATCTTTCTTCTGGCCTCAAACTTACTGTTCAAATGATTTTTCATATGCATTCTGACTTTTCTGACTGCATGGTTTTGTCACCTCTTCGAGCATATATGGCTCTAATAATGCATGCGGCTCTTCGATGGAGCTTTCTCAAAGATGCAAAATATTCTTCCAGCAAAACCAAGAATAAAGATTCAGGCATTTCATCTGCTTCATCTGATGTAAGTGTTAACTATTTATTTTATTTGTATTGTTTATTAATTTTATTTTCAAGAAGCTCTATGATTGTCATGGCAAATTGATGAAACCCATAATTTCAATTGTTGTGGCCTTGTCACTCATGTATTAGTTATTTTGAGTACTTTAGAACAAGATTCATGGACTGCCTTCTTTGTAGCTATAGTCAAAGAGTTTTAGCTATAGTCAAAGAGTTTTAAATCATCATAGACAACTGAATGGAAGATTTGTCACTTTTGGTCACCAGACATGTCATTCATCCAATGCCTTGAAAACAAAATACATGTGTTTTGGTATTCCATTCTTCTTCTAGATGATAATCCTGTTTCTACTCTTTTACTAGTTACTCACTAGGGACTATAAAGCATTATTGACAATTGTGTCTACACTTCTGGTGAGAAATTGGTTCATTGTCTATATGCAGCAACAACCATGCACCTATACAGGGACCTATGTGGTTCTGGTGGCCAAGTCTGGTCCTCTTCAGGGATAGCTTGAATCTCTCAGATGCACAAGATAGTTCCCTCTTTCAGTGTACTGTATTTTGTACATATCTTAGAATTTAGAAACTAGGTTGTACTATCATACTAGTATGTACACATACAGAACAATTAGTGCTAGTCAATATAGAAGGATGCGTGCACTGAAGTTTCATGCAGTAGAGTGGGCATCATCTATTAGCTTTCTAGGTGCATTTAATTGTAGTTGTTTACTGCCTACTGGTCTCTCTGCAGCTCTTTTACCACCATGTTTACTGTCACATAACTCTGGAATTTGCTATTCACTTGTATAACTAGAATATGACGAAGCAATGTTTCCATGGCCAAAGAGTCATGTATAACTTAGAAATTGTCATCTGGAATCGTGATCTGTTCTGTGGTCTCTTGTTATGTATGAATTTTGTATGAGTGTATATTATAGAAAATTCTGTGAGCAACCATGCTTGACATTAGCCTTACACTGCATGTAAAGTCTATAGAGCTAAAAGCTGATTGATGATATAGAGAATATTTCTATTAGGGCGTCTTGAATTGTCAGATTACTGTTTTATGTAGATCCAACCATTCCTTTTTCTTGGTTTGATCTAATCTCATGATATGCAGTGTTGACACCAATGGGATTTCATACAGCGCTTTGTTTAAGCAGATATGCTGACCCATTCCTCAGTTATTAACTGTAGGAATGAATTCTTTGAGTGCAGATCTGCGCACCATGTTATGAAGTTTAACATGGCATCAGACCTGTAGCTCTGAAATTCTCCATGCAACCTTCATCCTCAAGATCAGAGTCACTGTCAGATGGCTAAAGATAATGTTTGTATTATGTTTGAAGCTGTCAGATATGGTCTTTGTATAATGTTTGAAGCTGAGAGAGTATATCTAGAATGATATTTGCCAACTGTGATAGCTCCCCTGTATGGCCAAAATGAACATTATGGCGCAGAATTCTGCTAAAACTTATGAAGTATTCAATTTCAAGCAACTTGTCTCTGCCCAATTCAGGACTCCATGGCAAAGCACCAGCTTCCTTAACATCAATATCTGATAGAGTGATCGTGTTAGTTATAATGGTTATAATTAGACTTTGGCGTAGGCTTACAGTAAATATATTTTTGTCATTGAATAGTGTCATAATCAATGAGTTAGACCAAGCAAATCAGTGATGTGCGCTTAGATCAAGCAAATCAGTGCATATCAAACTTCATTTGGCCCTTACAAGCTGTGATGTGCACTTAGACCAAGCAAATTAGTGCATATATTAGCTAGATCATGGGGTATACTTGTTCTGATAAGATATGACAGTCATTGAACATCCTCTGTAATGTATTGGGTTTTTTGTTCAAAGTACAATGAGAATTTTCCTGTCCATTTCTTTCTGTATTTCTTGTGGTAATTGGTATTCATTTATTCACAAATGCATCAATCACAATAGCTCTTCAGCTTTTGATGGATAGAATTTGATTTTCTAGTATCAAACATACATCAGAACTGCGATTAGTTACGAATATAGTGCATTAGATCCTAGAAAGAGGATGAATTTGATATGAATGCAGAATCTATTCTCTTTCCTGAGACACAGTACGATCCGAGTAAATATTTAATGCTATTTGTGGAAATTGATTCTTGTCTAGAGCAGGTTTGAAGCAACCAATGCTTGTCTTCATAATAATCCAGGCTTCAATAATACAATGCAATGGGAGGATGCTTAGTCCAACTTGAAAAGTATGTCATGTGGCAAATACATGAACAGTCTTACAAGCTGATATATCTCTTCCGACTTGTTACATATACATGGGATTTATTGACAAGTGAATCCATTTGGCCATCTCAATGTAAAATGGCTCAACATATAGAGGTACCTGCTTTCATCCCTTCAAACCTAATCCTGAAATATTCAGGATCAAATTTTTATTTTACATTCTATAAAGAAGCAAATATAACACATACTGTTAACATCTCCTGTTTCAGAATAAATTTCTAACTAACAGAGGTATCGATATGTGCACATTTAAAGGAGTTCCCTAGTCAGAACTTCTCTAGCATAGAACTAAGTTACTTTGTCTTATCATACAACAACAATGTCTATATGCGCAGGAGTAATTTGATGTTACATATGGATATAAAATTATAAATTGATTATTATCTGAACTGAGTTTGAAGCAAATCAAATTTGTCTGATGTAATTATCAAACCAGATTTTAATGACAGACTGCTTCGAAAGGATACATTGTGCAATGCAAACAGTACATGTAATAGAATCTAAATCAACTGTTTTACGGGCCTAGATATTTTGTGGAACACAGACTACAATTCATTCAAACACACCAGATTTAAGGGGCGTTTGGCACTAGCTTCAGCCACTTTGTTCAGGAAGTTAAAGTTAAGATAAATTACTTTATAATTTTGTTTCCCTTACCATAGAAAACTCTATACTCAGTACTGTTCAGTATGATAAATCGAAGTTATTTTCTGAAACTTACTGAAGTTACCTCATGGGGTACTTTAAGAAAACATGTAGCAGATGTTGAAACTGAAAACAAATTTCTTAAAGAACTTGGGATATTGACATACAGTGAAAATTTAAAGAAAATTTAGCCAATGGGAAAAATGCTTAATGAAAAGCTTAAATTGGCAATTTTTATTATTCAAGGTTTATATCTTTCCTTAATTGGCCAACTCAAAATAAAAACATAATGTTGTAACCTGCTTTGACTTGTATCAAAAGGTTATCACAGACCTTAGAAAAACTTAGAGCTCTGCCCCAATCATTTGCATCCCACTCTCTGCATGACAACTCATACAGATGGCAGGAATTATGGCTGTGTACAAAATGAGATTAGGGGATAGCTATCCTAACAATCCCTCTGAAGATTATTTCTTTTACATTAGCTGTTATTCCCTCAAGAATGGTGGAAGATATTATTATATTCATAATATATTTTTTAAATATTTGTTGGTCAACCTGGTTTGTTTTAGCTCTGGGAGGGACTTTTTCAAGTCAAAAGTTGCTCCAAATTGGTGGTCACCGTATAATAATTGCATTCTGCCATGACTGTGAGAGCCTTGTTAAATAAACAAGCAACTAACAACTTCCATAACATCTAAACAGGCTACAGGATATGTTTTCAATCTTTACCTAAACATTAGTGCACCAAATCAGGGGCATGAAGATTTTATCATCCTTTGAATATAATAGAGCTACGCAACTAGAGTCGGTGATTGCAATATTCAATATTGTCGTTCATTCCTTTTTTTTCCTTTTGGGGTGAAATGATTTTTATAATACCATTCATTCTCTCTAACAAACTCTTCATTTTATGGTTCTTTGCTTTTCCCTATTTAAATATATTCTCAAATTCCAATATTGTCACAGTTTGTCAGTCTGCTATAGTTTGTATTCTCATGGAAAAATGTGTATTATGTATAAATCTGATTTACACACGATACATGTTCCCATAGAAGAGGAATATGATGTCTGAATCATTTGAGTTTTAATTTTTTTATCTTCATTTACCTCTGCAGACAAACCATCCACTGATGACTTGCAGTATTTCTTGGAGTTTCAAGTTCCTCGGCAATGGGCCCCAGTTTACAATGAGCTACCCCTTGGACCTCCTACAAAAAAAGTATCCTGCCCTTCATTACAGTTCAGTTTTATGGGCCCCAGACTTTATGTTCGCATAGTTCAGGTATCTCCTCTTTCTCTCTTAATTCATCTAAAATGACAAAAATCATTTCTAGTTTCACACTTAAGATGTCAGATTGGAAGTCTATCCTTGGCCTTTTCTAGTAGGATGAGTCAAATAGTATATTGCATAATGATTTTGTGAAAAGCATTAATAAATTCCATCAATAGAGCCTCTTAGAGAGAATGCAGAGCATTTTAAGAATGCTTGTGCTTCACACACCTAAGTTTGTAATTCTAAAATTTTGAAGTGGCTTATCAATATATGCAGGTTACTGTTGGTAGATCAAGATTCATGGGCCTACAGTTTCACAGAGATCAAGATTCTTTTCAACACTCAGCTCCACTTTTTCTACATCAGCACCCCCACCAAAGCCAGTCCCAATTGTGCTGAATTCAGGTATTTATCCTGATGGTCCACCTGTTCCTGTCCGATCTCAGAAGTATGTATGACAGCATCTCATGCACATTTTCTTGGTAAATGTATTTCATGCTCTATCTTGTTTTGAAAGGGTTGTTGGTGACAACTATGTTGCAAATGAAGAGATTCTTCACAGTTTCCATAAGCCAACAATCAATCTGACATTTTGCCCATTAATGTTTTCCTTTCATCGTTCTGGATTCTGTTTTGAAGTATGTATGACAGCAAACAAATGTTTTCTCTGCCTTTGATCTTGGCCACATTCACATTCTGATTGTCTAGAGGGAGGGCCATTGTAAAAGTAGTTAAGAACAGATGAAGTTGTAAATATATGTCCTGCATGATATCACATGATATGATGATAACTATTGCGTCCCAACTTTTTATTTGCTCATTCTCAGTTTGAAAGGGAAATGGCACGTGTAAGGATATCCATATGAATGTAAGATGCTTATGTATTGCTGTTATTTGCGAATATTCTCTGTTGCAGGGATTTACACACCCAGTAAGAGCACATTTTTTAGAAATTTTTTTAGAGACAACAGGCTACACATTGACATCATTTAACTAATTGGATGATTATGGACAAGACAAGATATGGAAAACACAGAAGCAAGCACTGAGGAAGAAGAAGAGCCAGCTTGCTAACCTTGTTGAGGTGTAATCTATTGAAGAGGTGAGGGTTAAATTTGGCCATCTTGGTTAGTCTATTACCTACCACCAAAATCCTATCAGTTTGTCTGGTTGTCTGAGGCAAACATGTCACAAAGTCCAT